>ML663015.1:2259670-2442906 GCA_007570785.1 Antilocapra americana
GTGTGTCTCCGTCTGTGGGCATCCGGTCGTGTGCCCGCAGTCTGTGTATGTCTCCGTCTGTGGGCATCTGGTTGTGTGCCCGCAGTCTGTGTGTGTCTCCGTCTGTGGGCATCTGGTCCGGTATTCTCCCGCTTCATGCTTTAGGAGTGGAGGAGGGGATGTCCATTAGTTTTTTTTTAATTCTGAGAAATGTTTTTAGGGATAAAAGTGCTACTTCAGACAACCATTCATTTTTATTTGACAGTGGGAAGTGTTTATGTGTGCGTTGAAATGACACATTTGATCCTTTTTATGACTGAAGGAAAAGTTAATGAGCACCTTCTGAGTTTGGTGTCACCTCAGAGTCATTCCTCAAATGCATCAGTGCTTAGAGAACAGCTGTCCTCTGTTGGCTGGGTGACTCTGGGTAAAGTCACATTTACCCAGATTCTCCATTTCAGATTCTGAAGGTGCTGTATCAAGAGGTATGGTTTCTGTCCCCCTTCCTGTCATTGACGTGCTCCAGGAGATGTGCTGGAGCTCGCATACATGCTCTGTTTATGTGATAGATTGTAGAAAGACTCTGCCATGTTGAGTGAAAAAAGGGGTATGTCTGCTGAACAGATGACTTTGAGTCAGTATGTATGTGGTATGGGGGTCTGTATGACTTTGTTATGTCCGTTCGTGAGCTCCAGAAATATTGGAGACCCATGAAATTTTTTCCAGTATTTCAGGGATAGCCTTAATGGTCTTCTGCAAAAACGAAATCCACAGGCTTATCCAGGAAGGCACACCCTAGGTTTAACTCAGAATGGGTTCACTTCTCTGCGGAACAGAGCTTACTCTAAGATTTTACCACTGAGTGGTGGGATTGGAGTGGCTTTTACTCTTTTCTTTTTATTTTTGCTATCATTTGAATTTTCTATGAGCTTGTATGTCATCTTTACAAGAAGAAAACAACCAATAAATCTGTTTTTAATTTTAGAGACAGACATTGAATGCCCTAAAGCAAAAACTCTTAACTGCTCAGAACTGCGTTCCTCTAGTAGAGGTATGGTGTTGAACGAGGCCACCCCTCCTTGGCCACTGCCTGTGTTAGACGTTCAGTAAAGACACGTTCCCCTCAGCAGATGAATTAGGCTAGGACCTCTTATGGGAATGGTTCCTTAATTCAGAGAGCCAGGGCTGCGCCCATCTGGGAGGAGCTGACAAATAGAATGAATTTTTTGGAGGAGAAGGGAGTCCAGGGTGGGTAATGAGCAGCTGTTCAGATTCTTCTGGGGCTTGGCCCAGCTGAGGCTCGGGTCTGTGTGGACAGGGGCTGCTCTCTGCTTTTGCCTTGTTAGACAGATTCTCCAGACCTGAACTGAACTGGCTGAGGTTGTAAAAACTGCTTCACTGCCCGAGACGTCATTAAAGCTATAAATCTTCAGGCCCTTAAAAATATTAGGTGTATGATTAATACTACTGTTATCCTTGGTTAGAATGCTTGCTTGTATTTAAAATCCTTTGGAGCCTTTTTGCCACTGGGCCATCATTGATCAGTTATCTACAGTTGCTTTTGTAAGGCCCACCCTGGGCCCAGCCCAGACAGAGCTGGATGCTCCAATGGAGCATAAAAGTATATGTGAGATGAACTTTGCCCTCAAGGAGTTTCCCCACTGAAAGCAATTAGAGAACAGTTTGCTTCCACGCCAGATGTGTCTTAAGAGGGATTTTGTTTCTGAGGGTAGTGGTTATTTTCACACCAGTCACCCCTCTGAGATGGCTGGGGTTGCCTCTGGGGAACATTCCCTGGTACCCAAAATGGATTCAATGGCTGTTTGGGAGGAGGGGATAGCAGTGATGTAATCTCATTTTTCATTACCCCACTTGTCTCCCTTTGACATTGCTTTCCTAAGCACCTATATCCTTAGAAGGCAGCCACCTACCCATAACCCCAGTGAGCCCCAGTGCCTATCATTCCACCATTCCCCTGAGTCTGAAGACATTTGCATTTCTACTTAGATCCCCTTTTAAAATATTTACACCCTGTGGGAGAGGTCAGTCTCTCAGCAGTTCACCACTAAACAGTAGCTTTAATTACCAGGAGTTAATTAAGTCAATGGGGAGAAAGACTGGGACCCAGGCAGGCACCTGGGGGCAAGAGTGCCCAAAGGGACATGTTCCCCACGACAGGAGAGGAATGTGGGCAGCACAAGAAACTTCCATGAACATTAGTTGCTGTGGGCACATGCTGCTAATGCTGGGGCCACCCTAGTGGTTCTGCTGCCCTGGGCATAGGGTGTAGCATGACCTCGCACTGGGAGAGGGGACTTTGAGGTGGAGGTGGAATTTGGGCTCAGTCTTAAAGGACTTTGCTGATGGATGGCTCAGCAGGTAAAGGATCCACCTGCAGTGCAGGAAACGCAGGAGACACAGGAGACACCGGTTCCATCCCTGGGTTGGGATGATCCCCTGGAGAAGGAAATGGCGACCCTCTCCAGTATCCCTGCCTGGGAATCCCACGGACAGAGGAGCCCAGGGGGCTACAGTCCATGGGTCACAAAGAGTCGGACATGACTTGAGTGACTAAGCAGCAAGCAGCTTAAAGGATTAGAAGTTTGTTTTTCCTTCATTTAGAAAATATGGTATGGTTACCAGAGGGTTATGGGGGAGGGATAAATTGGGAGATTGGGACTGATGTATACTGCTGCTGCTGCTGCTAAGTCACCTCAGTCGTGTCCGACTCTGTGCGACCCCAGAGGCGGCAGCCCACCAGGCTCCCCTGTCCCTGGGATTCTCCAGGCAAGAACACTGGAGTGGGCTGCCATTGCCTTCTCCAATGCATGAAAGTGAAAAGTGAAAGTGAAGGCGCTCAGTCCTGTCTGACTCTTCTCGACCCCATGGACTGCAGCCCACCAGGCTCCTCCGTCCATGGGGTTTTCCAGGCAAGAGTACTGGAGTGGGGTGCTGTTGCCTTCTCTGTGATGTATACACATTACTATATATAAAATAGGGTGTCCTTGGTTGCTCACTGGTAAAGAATTTGCCTGCCAATGCAAGAGATTCGGGTTTGATCCTTGGGTCAGGAAGATCCCTTGGAGAAGGAAATGGCAACCCACTCCAGTATTTTTGCCTGGGAAATCCCATGGACAGAGGAGCCTGGCAGGCTACAGTCCATGGGGTTGGAAAGAGTTGGATATGACTGAACACGCACACAAGTCTATGCAATACTCTGTAATGGCCTATATGGGAAAAGAATCTAAAAAAGAGTGGATATGTGTGTTGTTGTTCAGTTGCCCAGTTGTGTCTGACTCTTTGCAACCCCATGGACTGTAGCAAGTCAGGCCTCCCTGTCCCTCACCATCTCCCAGAGTTTGCCCAAGTTCATGTTCGTTGCGTTGGTGATGCTGTCTATCCATCTCATCCTCTGATGCCCTCTTCTTCCCATTCTAGTATTCTTGCCTAGAGAATCCCATGGACAGAGGAGCCTGGCAGGCTACTGTCCAAGGGGTTGCAAAGAGTCAAATATGACTGAGTGACTTAGCATGCACACATACTCAGTTTAGAAGATTTGGGGAGAACCGGAAGCAGCCTGCAGATCTCTTCCCTTCTGTGGCCATCGCTGAAGCGCCAGCGGCCAAAATGAAGTTCAGTCCTTTTGTGACTTCTGACTGAAGCAAGAATCGAAAAAGGCATTTCAATGCGCCTTCCCACATTCGCAGGAAAATTATGTCTTCTCCTCTTTCTAAAGAGCTAAGACAGAAGTACAACATTCGATCCGTGCCCATCCGAAAGGATGATGAAGTTCAGGTTGTACGAGGGCACTACAAAGGGCAGCAAATTGGCAAAGTAGTCCAGGTTTACAGGAAGAAATACGTCATCTACATTGAACGAGTGCAGTGGGAGAAGGCTAATGGCACAACTGTCCATGTGGGCATTCACCCCAGCAAGGTGGTTATCACCAGACTAAAACTGGACAAAGACCGCAAAAAGATCCTCGAATGCAAAGCCAAATCTCGCCAAGTAGGAAAGGAAAAGGGCAAATATAAGGAAGAAACAATTGAGAAGACGCAGGAATAAAGTCACTTTGTCTACAGCTTTCATTAAAAACTGTTATGATGAAAAAAAAAGATTTTGGAACATTCAAGAAAGCAAGTCCCTCATAATTTTACTCCCTGATGGTAGATGGCAGAGGGGCGTGATCCTTTTACAGTGAAAGTCAGGGCAGGTCGCTCCCCTACCCGGTGTCCTCCCACAGCCTTCCATCTGAAAGGGAACATCGTCCTCACAGTGGCCCTCCATTATCTGCTTCCCATCTCCATCTCCTGTCACAGCTTCTGCTCTGGTTCAGGTTCTTTGCATGCACCAAGCACTTCGTGGTTTCAGGGCTTTCTGCTTGCTCTTTCCTCTGCCTAAAACCTCTTCTTTGCTGTATTCACATGGTTTGCTCTCTCACTTGCTTCAGAATTGAGAATGTAGTCATTCCAATTTCTGACTTCAGTTGAACTCGTTGAGAAAGGCTGTATGACTACCTGGCATATGAATTTGCTCGTTTCTAGTGGAATGTCATTATTGCACGGGGAGGGACTTTGTTCTGTGGTGTCCACGGAGGCTAGAATAAGGCCCAACACATAGCGTGTGCACCTAATGTTGACTGAGTGAATGAGCACACAGCATGTGTGTAGTGTGTGTGTGTTGTGGAAATCACGTGGGAAAAGGCAGTGGGACTAGAGGCTGGGAGGAGGGGGAAGTTCCCCGGTGGGCCAAACAGACAACATAATAGAAGCTGGGGTGTGGGAATGGGTGTGGGTGGTGTGGAGAGTGAGGATGCTTTTGGCAGTAATGGAAGTTGGAGACGTGGTCTGTTCCAGTCTCTGCAGTCTGGTCTCTTACCAATACTGTTGAAGGTGAAGGCAGTGATTTGGTGCTTTGAGGCAGGTGAAGAAGCAGCTGTTGAAATGCAAAGTCAGGAGACTTGGTCAATGCCTAGGTTACGGAGGTTCTCAAAAAAAAGCCTGTCATTGGAGTTGCAGCTGATGTGATTGATGGGCCACAGGAAACTAGTGTAGAGTTTTGAGCAGGATGGATGACTGATAAAAATGGTGTTTGGGTGAAGATTGGTTTTGAAGAGACACATAGGACGACTGTGGGGAGAGACCAGAGCTGGCAAGGAGAGAGGCTAGCAAGGACCAGGACGGAGGCAGGAGGCAGCACTGAGGACCTCAGCGAGACCTATAATGGCGGAGTTCTCCCCAGCTGCTATGAGGCCTTGACACAAGCTTCTAGTGCTCCCCACCTGGTAGAGCTTATTGTCCGCGGTTTCAGATGAGTTTTGGAAGTAGGTGGGGATAAGTGGGTACAGGAAAAGAGATGGGTCCTCCTCAGGTGTGTTAGATTGATGGCTCATTCTGTGGGGAGCAGGCGGTTGTATCCTGCACTGGGCCTGCATATTGCTGACTCAGCCCGGATGGGAGTCTGCCTATCTTCTCTGGTCTGCTGAAGACTTCCCTGTGGGAAAAGGGCTGTGAGTACGCTCAGGTTTTCTGAACCTGCACGGATACCAGGGCAGTATCTGAAACCCACTCATCTGATTAACTTCTTTCAACTGTGTTTTCTGTCTCCATAGTTTTATCTGTTCCTCAGAACAAGTTGTCATTGACTCACAAACCCATTTGGACTGGGTTAATTGACTGGAAATCTTTATTTCTAAATGGTCTCTGTTTCATTAGGCTTTTAGCTTGTTTTTAAAAAGGCTTCGGCCAAGATGAGATGAATGGAGAAGTGATTTCGGCATAATCAGCTCCTTGATGATCTTTTGGTACAAATCATGCTTTGAGATTGGCGTTTCTAAGGTATTAATTCCTAGAATCAATATTTGGGTGTCTGCTCTGTGCATAACATGGAAGAAAATAAACAAAAGTCTTACCTTCATGGAGCTCATGATCTAGTGTGTGAGGCTTATAGGTAATAAGGAAAACAGTTTGAGAGGTGGTGAAAAGTATTATGGAGAAAAACAAAGCAGGGATGGAGGACAGAGAGGTTTGGTGGGGAGGCAGGTTTTCTGAGTGAAATAGGGACGTCTCTGTGATAAAGGACATTTGAGCAGAGCTCTGAAGGAGTGAGAGAGGGAGCTGTGAGGGAGGAGCAATTAGTGGAGAGGGAAAACTGGAGAGAGGAGGAAGGTGCAGGAGAGGGGGCCGGGGCGGTCCCACTGGGCTTGCAGATCCTTGTGGGGGCCTGCACCTTAGCTCTGGGTGAGATGGGAGGCTTGGGTTGGCCGTGCAGAACCATGATAGACTCTGCCATCCTTTCTGAAAGGTTCACTGCAGCTGCTTGGGATTGATGCTGTGGGGCGTCTGCAGGGGCTCTCAACTTAGAGAGGGAACCAAAGTCTAAGTCATCTGGGAGCCTTTGCCAGGCCAGCTGCTAGGGCCATCCCGGACCGCAGGGTCGGCTGGAGCACAGGTGTGATTTCCAGGACTCACTCAGTGCCAGCGCTGTGGTTCTCCGGCCAGCCTCAGATTCCTGGGATGCTCTTCTCTCACTTGAAGTCAGTCTCCAGGTGGACCCAGAAGTCTGCATTATTAACAAGATTTTAGGGTGATTTTTGAGGCCAGAGGTCCCCAAACTATACTTTCTTCTAAAGATTGTGGTTCACAACCCCAGACAATATCAGTCCTTTGCGTTGTTTTTTAAAAAATGCTTGGCCCCACTCTTAAAGAGTCTGATTTAGTTTGTCTGAGGTGGGGTTAGGTATTAACAGTGCTCCCTGGGTATTTCTCATGTGCTTTCAGGACCAGAATCACTGGTCTAAGGGTTAATAAGCTTAATGCTGGGTGTTTGATGGGGAGATTTGGATAGTAACTGTGCCTTGGAGACTTCAGGCCCTCTGGGAAGCTTAGGCAGGGCCAGTGGCCTTGCTGGGAATAACAGGAATCTTCCACAGTAATAAAACTCTTTTCAGTTTATGTCCTTTATCTCATTTGATTACCTCACCTCTCTGGGCCTTCATTTTCTTGCTTGTAGAGTTAGCAGATTAAATTTAATGGCTTCCTAGAATCTCCTGGGCTCTGACAGTACTTAATCTTTCTGGTGTTGGAAGAACCTCTAATCTAGAAGAGTGTTCTAGTACATTGTTTTCTAACCTCAGTCTTACAACACCCTAAGGTGTGTCATAATTATGGCAATGGCTGTAGTGAATGTCTCAGTACCAGTTGAAGGAAAATATGTGCCATATATAATAGCACCTGCGAAGACGAGGAGGTTGGGTACCTGCAGTGTGTCATCAGACCTCTTGGTTTAGAGTCCCTGGTTGGGAGGGAACTCTGGTCCTTGGAGGCACCTGGGAGCCTGAGCTTAAGTCTTGATTTCTGCCACTCAACTGGCAAGTACCCTGTGAAGTGGCAGTAGTGTTTTATAAACGATGAAGCATCTATAAATCCACGTGTGTGTAGGATGTAGGGTGACCCAAGAGAACAAGCCAGCCTGGATCAGTGGAGCCTGATGCTCAAGTTTGCCACCTCTGTGTGCAGCCAGGCTGTGTTACTGGGCAGCAGAGGTGGTCTGAATAACCCGAAAGACTCCAGTGTCGGCAGGAACTGAGGGTATCCTGGGATAAAGAATCGGTCACGCTCATTGGAGTACCTTGGAACTAACTCATTTTGGGCATCAGATCTAAGACATCACCTACCCCATCCCCTGGCCTCAGACTTTATCCTCAAGTGGAAGCATGGTTTCTGCTTGTTTATGTTTTGAAAACATAAGGTCCAAATAAGAAAAGGAAAAACAAATTTTCTGTGCTTCCCTTCTGTAGAAATAGGATAATGAGTTTCCTTCCATTCCCTTATAAAATTTTCTACTAATATTGTCTCTGTCTCTATTTAGAATCCAATCAAATGCTAGTCTATCAAAGTTAAGACAAAAATGAAGCCAAGCGAGGGAATGCAGAGTTAGAGTGAGAGTGAACAGAATTAGAAATGAGACTTTTTGTTCTGTCACTTGTGTGTGCATGCACCTGAGGGTTTCTCCACACGGGCCTGTTACATTGGAATCTTGGGGGGCTGTGGCCATTTCCAAGGTTCCCGAGCCGGTTCCAACGTTCAGGCATAGTTGAGGACCACTTAGTTAAAACAAAGAAGAAGGGTCTGCCAGCTCTTCGCACATCTTCCCTCTTGTCCTCACCCCCTGCTTGGTGCTTGTCCCTTCCGTCTCTCCCATCCCTGTGACTCTTCACAGCCTGCCTGCCATCAGGCGCCTTGCACACTTCTGGCCCTCTGCTTCTGTGGCCCTCCTGAGCACTGGAGGGTGAGCTGTGGGGAGGGGTAACCAGCCTTCACATGTCCTGTCTCTGTCCCCTGTGCATGTCTCCAGTAAGCCTGATGTTTAGGGATTTAGTTGTCTGCAGGGGCACTCTGAAAAATTATGAGGTGAAGCTTGCTGACCACTGAGGTTGGTGGCAAAATACCTAACAAACACGTGTATTTGACGTGTTTAAGGCAGTGTAAGAGTTTTATGACTATTCCCTCATTTAACTCCTGTAATTCCCATTTTACATATGGGAGAACTGAGGCACAGAGGTGAAGAAACCCCCCCAAGGTCACATGGCCAGTAAGGAGCAGAACTGGGGTTTGAACCCAGGTACTCTGGACTCTGAACCACCACACTGTGATAAGCAGAAAGGAGAGGATCTGGGACTATTGTTACTGTTGTTGTTTAGTCGTGCAGTCATGTCTGATTCTGAGATTCCCATGGACTGTAGCCCTCCAGGCTCCTCTGTCCATGGGATTTCCCAGGCAAGAATACTGGAGTGTGTTGCCTTCTCCAGGGGAATCACCCCACCCCAGGGGTCGAACCTGCATCTCCTTGTGTCCTGCATTGGCAGGTGGATTCTTTATCACTGAGCTACCTGGGAAGCCCTTCTAGGACTGGGGAAGTTTTTATCTTGGATTACATTTGAAGCCTGCTTTGAACTACATTTGGAGATTTTTCTCAGGGTCTGACCCACACTTTATCATTATTGTCAACTTACTTTCATGTTTGCCCTCCAGGCCTACTAAAAGACAGTTCACTTTTCTCCTTCCTAGGTGGTGTTTGGAAACTAGACCATGCGCCTAGGCAGAAGCTGTTCCTTTCTCCAAAGCTCTGCACCCCCAACGACACCTACCACGCCCTTGTTTTGAGAGCCTCCTGAGGTATGCTGTCTATATTCCCCTGAGCTGACCTTGAAGAGCTGAAAGTCTAGACACAGTGATTTTTTTTTCAATGTTCCTTGGTAGCTGTTATTATTTTTAAAAATTGTGGTAAAATATACATGAGACAATTGACCATTTTAACCACTTTTAAAGGGGATCATAGAATTTTTTGAGTGTTTTCATTATTATTTTTATTGACGTGTAGTTGACTTAAACCATTTTAACCATTTAAAAATGTATGTTCAGTGGCATTAAGGACATCTGGATAACCATCAGCACCATCCATCTCTAGAACCTATCCATCATCCCAAACTGAAGCTCTGTACCATTAGGTAATGATCTCTGATACTTTCCTCCCCTTATACCCTGATAACCACTGTTCTACTTTTTGTTTCTATGAATCTGACTACTCTAGGTACTGCTTATTAAGTGGAATCATGCCATGTTTGTCCTTTTGTATCTGACTAATTTCATTTAGAATATTGTCTTTAAGGTTCATCCATATTTTAACCTATATCAGAATTTCAATCCTTTTTATGACTGAATAATACTCCTTTTTATATTTATATCACATTTTGTTTACCCATTCATCCATTGATGGATCCTTGAGTTGTTTTGTTTTTTCCCACCTTTTAGACATTGTGAATCATGTTGCTATGGACATAGATTTACAAATACTTCTTTGAGGTCCCTTTCAGTTCTTTTGGCTGTATGCCTAGAAGTAGAAGTGTTAGATCCACTATGTTTGTGTAATTGTAGCCACTGTGGAAAACAGTACATTCTCACCAGCAGTTCATAAGGACTCTAATTTCTCCACCACATCCTCATCAACACTTGCTGTTTTCTGTGTTTGTTTTGTTTGTTTCTTGATAATAGCCATCCTAATGGGTGTGACCTTGGAGGTTGGCTAGTTGCACCCGTGGAGTCCATTCTCCAAGAGCCCCTAGTCTGGTCCCTAGTAAGAGTCTGGTCCCTAGTATGCTGAAATGTGCATACGCCAAGAAAATAACATGATAAACTCCCATGTATTCCTCACAGCAGATCTAACAGTTATCAGTTCATGGCCAGTGTTGTCTCGTTTTCTATGCCCTCCCCTCCTGCTTCCTTCTCCCCTGTGTTTGTTTTGAGGCAAATCCCAAATATCACATCATTTTATCTGTGAACACTTTATAGATAATGTCTTTAAAAGATAAGGACTTTTAATATTCCATTTTGTCTGATGGTGTCAGGGCACATAGAGATGTCCTCTTGAGCACATTATTCCCTGTTATTCCCATGGCTCACCAGAGACATACATAGTGGGCACACATGTGGACACCTGGATGTCAGGTCCATTGCCACCCAGGCTGTTGCTGAAAAGCTGCCTTGGCTGGGGCCCTGTGTCCCTGCAGGAGGCTAGCTGCTTGGGATCTGAGCAGCCATGTGGAAGAGCCCACCCAGATCTGTTTTAGGAGAAGGAGAGAAGAGGGCAGAGGAACGGGGTAATGAAGAAAGTGTGAGGGAGAGAGGGGGAAGAGAGAAGGGGATGGAGGGATGGACAGGGGCGTGGAGGAGGGAGAGGAGGGGACAGAGGGATGGAGGGGGCGTGGAGGAGGGAGTTGGGGATGAGAGAGGGAGGGGAAGGAGAAGAGTATATGTTTGTGTGTGGGGCTGTGAGGAAAAGAAACGGGGAGTGAGGACAGAGCAGCTGGGAGAGGCAGCCTCGACCAGGCCTTTGACTCTGCGGCTCCCAAACTCTGTAGTGAGCTAGGGAGCTGCAGAGACACCCCGAGCCTAACAACACATTTGCTCCTCACCCCAACCCTTACATTCGGGAACTCTGGTTTGCCCGTGGCAGATGAGATTGGTGACACACGCAGAGCCACCGTGAGTACCAGAGGGGACCTTTTGTTCTGAGAGTGAATGCTTGGTTCCCAGTAGGTCTGAGGCTTCTTGGCCAAGTTTGGGGGTGTCTGCTCCCAAGAGATGATGCTTTTACAAAGTTCAGTGGGTGGGGACTCCTCAGGATGGCGTGTGGACAGCAGGAGTCCTGTTTTCCTTTTGACTCAGTCCCTGGGTCCCTTCCCTTTTAACAAAGTGGCTTCTCGCAGTACTTGCCCCTGCTGGGATCTGTTTCAAGTAATAAAAGGAAAGGGGGTACTGGTTACAATATCTGTTTTTATCTTGGTTCTTCTGCTTCAACTTTTTTGCCTACACCTAGTTTCCACTTGTATCATTGCTGGCAGTTGTACAGTCCTTTATAACCTTGCTTCCTTTCAGTTCTATTCTCCTTTCTTTCTGTCTTTTCTAAGAATCTAACAGTTTCATGGAGATGTAATTCACATGACATACAATTTCCCCATGTAAAGTGCATGAATTCAGTGATTTTTGGTATCGTCACAGAGTTGTATCCTCTTTTCTTAAGATTCCAGGCCAACCCATGTCCTCATCATCCCGGATCTAGTCTTTCTCCTCCGCTGGCATCCCATTGACCCCATCCTCAAGACAGATGACCTTATTGTGGGGACAGTGGCCAGTAGGCACTTTCCACCAATAAAATATTTAACTTAAACAGCCCCACAGAGGCCTCGAATTCATGGACAAGTGCTGCTTTAGACAGACCCTTCCCACTGGCAAGGCCCCATCACCACTCAGTTTCTCTCTATTTATAATAGATTTTTAAAAGCTAAGCACAAATAACAGCAAATTTGCCAGCTGCCTGACTGGTAATAAATCTGCTTAGGAATCTGTACTATCCTTGAACAGTCTTAGTTCTGGACAGATAAGCCTGTCACATCACTCCCCGTTTCTAACCAGGGTTACCGTCTATCAAACAGTGGAGCCTGTAAATGGACAACAGATAGATGAGCAATTATGTAATGTGTCAGATGGTCGAAGGGCCATGAAGAAAAACAAAGCAGACTGAAGGGACAGAAATTGATGGTGAGGGTGGGGGTTGGTAGCTTATGCATAGTGGTCGCTGAGGACGCCTCACAAAGTGATGTTTGAATAAAGACCTGAAGGGAGTGAAGAGTGAGCCCACAGAAATCTGAGGGGAGGAACATCCCAAGCAGAGGGATAGTAAATGCAGAGACTCAGAGCAGGAGTTTGCCCTGCATGGTTGAGGAACTGTTAGATCATCCTGGGCATGTAGGCTAGGATAAAGACTGGACTTTATTCTGCATGAAATGGGACGATGTGGAAGGGTTTTGAGGAGAGGAGGAACATGATCTGGTGGGTGTTTTAGAAGCAGCACTCTGGCTGCTGTGTTGAAAATGAGTAGTAGAGGCAAGGGGGCTTCCCGGTGGCGCTGTGACAAAGAGTCCACCTGCCAATGCAGGAGACATGGGTTCGACCCCTGGGCTGGGAAGATCCCCTGGAGACGGGCATGGCAACCCACTTCAGAATTCTTGCCCGGAGAATCTCATGGATAGAGGAGCCTGGCAGGCTACAGTCCTTGGGGTTGCACAGAGTTGAACACGACTTACAGCTAACCACCAACAACAGCAGAGTGAAGGAGACCAGGCGAGCAGGCTTTTGTGAGAATCCAGGAAAGAGGAAAAGATGATTGAAGGTGCTGAGAAACTTTTTTGAAGGCAGAGTTGATGGGATTTGCCTATGGATATAGATGAAGGTTATGGGGGAAAGAGAGGACTTGAGGATGCAGAGGTTTGGCCTAAGCATCTGGAAGGCTTGTGTTGGCATTTACTGAGTGAGAAAGAAGATAGGAGGAAATCAAGAGTTAGATTTTGGCCACACTAGGTTGGAGATGCCTCTCCAAGTAGAAAGCTAAGTCTAGAATTAAGGGATACCGATTAACTAATGATGTAGTGAGTGCCTACTGAGGGGCTTATGAAGAAGCAGAAGAGAGAACATGTTACTGAAGTAACTGAAATAAAGGTAGGCAATAATGCCATAAGTGAAACAAACAGAAGCATGAGGGAGGGTGGGGTGATTTCTGATAGGGACAGTCAGAGAAAGTCCTCCCTTCCTTGCTTAAGAACCCTGTGTCCCCTTGATGAGCATTTCAGGGTGCCCATAGGTGTGTGGCTGTGAGGTGTTCTCAGTGGGTCACAGCAGGGAAGGCGCTCAACAGCAGGGTCTGGGCCTTCCCTTTGTGTCCTTGGTGTCCACAGAAGTCTTGGCAATGGATCATTATGAGATGGGTGAACCTGTTCTTTCTGAGCCTCAGGTCTTCGTGAATAAAATGAACAGGTTGTACTAGCCCAGAGCCCTGAAATCAACTGGGAAGCTTTAAAAACCAATGCAGGGATCTGTCCCAGGCCCATTGAATCAGAGTTGCCACAGTGGAACTTGGGATTCTGCTGTAAAGTCACTCCTTGTGTTATTCTCTTGCAGCAGGTCCATCAGCGGTCTGCAGACAGATATTCCGAAGTCCCTGGACCAGGTCATTTCTGAGGTCTGCTTCAACTCTGACATCCTGTGAGTCTTGTCAGAATGCTTGTACTGAAGTTCTCTTCCTGGGAAATGTAATTTTTGGTTGGGGGTGGAAGGGCCTAGTGGGGGAGAAAGGTGGGGACACCTTGGGCAGGGCAGGTGGGGACGGGTGTGTTGGCCAGGGTTTGAAGAGGCCTCAGGAAAAGGTTCTGGGAGGCGTGGGGCAGTGACAGCCCACATGTCATTGGGTGCCTGGTGTGTTAGGTCTCAGCCATAAGGTAAAGGACATGATCCCAGCCCCCCTGGGCAGCACTGCCACAGAGCAAGAGAAGGGCAGACACTTCAAAGAAGGCATCCAGGAAGGAGGGGTCCCGGAGCATGAGCTCTGGGATGAGGGGGTTTTGGGGCAGATTTATGCTGGGGGCCAGTGAAGGGGACACCTTGAGCTCTGACCCACAGGCACAAGAAAGTTGGAGAGAACCACTAGTAACTGAAAGGTACCCTGGGCAGCGGCTGGAAAGGTGGACACAGATCAGATGGGAATGGATTCTGCCTGCTGGGGAAGAGTTTGAGCTCTGTTCTGAAGGTGATGGGATTTTGAGATGGGATCAGATAAGCATTTTATAGCACTCATCCTGGCAAAGACCAGACAAAGAGACAAATGGAATGCTTTCTTGTTTTGCATGGGTCCGTTGGGGCACTATTTTCTTGTATACAGCTGAGACTCTCTCTGGCTGTCTTTTGCTAATGATTAGAATACCAGGTCAGAGAAGGCAATGGCAACCCACTCCAGTACTCTTGCCTGGAAAATCCCATGGACAGAGGAGCTTGGTAGGCTGCAGTCCATGGGGTCACGAAGAGTCGGACATGACTGAAGCGACTTAGCAGCAGCAGCAGCAGAATACCAGGTGCCTCATGAAATGAAGCACTGGCCACTGACTGGCTCAGAACGCCCATGGCTTGGGGTCACTTAGATCTGTAAGGAGGTGTGTATTGAGGAGGGCAGTAGTACGTATGTGGTAGAGAGTCTGCTTGTCTTCTTTAGGGTTCAAGTTTTACATAGAAATCTGATAGTTTTAATTTGTAGCCTAGCCTGTTCAGTTTCAGAGGTCCTTCGGGTTAATTTAATTTTACATATTAAGCCAAGACTTGCCCAAGATCCTCACAGTTAGTTGGTGAAGGTTAGTTCTTCCTGTTTCCTTTGATCTAGCTAAAGTTTCACTGAGCTCTCATCTCTAGCCTCATAGCAGCAATGTCTTTTTCTGACGTTTCTGAATGTCTAGAGTGACATTTCTGCAGGTCAAGGGAGTAGCAGCTTGCTCGCTCATTCTCTCTTTTGTCCAGCTTCCATCTTGGTGCAGAAGTTCTCCCACCTGGGAACCAACTCAAGTGCTTTCTTAGTATCTGCTAAGTAATCTTTCTCTTTCTCTCTCTGTGTTTTCATACAGATTGAGTTGTTTTTTGCTTTATTATCCCCTGGGATGCTCCTTCTAAAATAAAAAGCTGAGGGTAACTTCTGTTTATTCACTCTTTTTTTTTTTTTTTTTTGTGGGTTCAAGGCTATGGACACTTTATTGTATATTTCTAAATAGCAGAGTACACTGATTTTCTTTTTTTTTTTTTTTTTTAATTATTGTTTTAGCCATACATTGTCATGATATCACCATGGGTTTACATATGCCTATGTTTATTCACTCTTAAACCCTTAACTGTTAATAACAATAGTTGAACATAGATGATGTCAGTATTTACACCACATTTGATCATGTGGGGGAGCAGCGTAAAGAGGTCACCTGCAGGCTGTAAGTCACACATATCTTCATCCTTCCCTGTAGTCTTCATCCAGCAAGCAGTGGCAGATGCAAAGAAAATCTTTGTGGTCTCACGGCTCAGTGTTCCCTAAATCATGTGGTCTTTCACTTTCATTGTTCTATAAATCTGCGAGGTTATTTGTTGTCTCATTAGACAGATTGTACTGAATAGAGATCAGACTTTTCTTAGATTTGGAGGGCTTCTCCTCCACTTGGTGTCCTGTTATTGAACTCTCATTCATCTGTTGACTCTCAACGCTGTTAAGAAAAATAGGCCACCAAGTTTTCAGTATCTCAGAGCCATTATAAATTTTTTTCCTAGATTTGAGTAAATGTGGATGTTATCACATTTATTTATTTTTCCTTTAACAGTTTCAGTATATTTTCTGACTAATGGATTACGTTGTTGTGGACCTATATCTTTATTTACTTCAGACCTCAAAAATGCAGCCTTCTGCCCTCCAGTGTGTGAGGTTTGGTGGATAAACCTATACTTTAATTATTTCCTCCTTGCCCCTAAACCATCATCTCTAGGATAAAATAGAGCTCTGATTTTTAGGCTCTCATTAGAAAGCTCTTCCGTCTACTCAGTCTCATTTCTCGGGACATTTTCCAATTCTGGTACGTCTTTTTTAAGATATGGGGAGCCGAAACTGCTCAGCACATCTTGCTGTGGACACGGAGTGGTGCTGAATCAGGCTCACAAGTTTTACTTGGTTTCCGCTGTCCTTTCTGATAGTGCCCAGTATTTTCTGGGCTCTCTGTGATGAGACATGCCACACGGTGTCTTAAGGGAACAGTCTAAGCTGATGCTTCTTTATTGAACAGTTTAGCTCAGAACCCATTATTCTAAAAGTGTAATTGGAATTGCTTTTCCCTAAGTGTTCCTTCATGTTTGCCTTCACTGAGGCCTCTCTGCCATAATTTTGTCTGTTCATACAGCCTCTTGAGAACTTGTCTTTTAATTTTGCATTTTGATTTCTGGAACAGCTTTTAGACCATTTGCAGTCTTGAAGGTTTCATTTTATTGCTTCAACAAATATTTATTGAGTGCCTAATGGAAAACACAGTGGTGAACAAGGCAGATAAACCTCTTCCCTTGTGAATCTTACAGCCTAATGTATTTTCTGCTAGAATATTGGTTCCCAAGCATTTTAAACATGATACCTCCTTTTCAAATTAATTTTTTCATGGATTGTTTTTCAGTAGTAGGTTTTTTTTTTTTTTTTAATTTTTTTCCTAGCTAAGTTTTGGCTGTGCTGGGTCTTTGTTGCTGTGCAGCTTTTCTCTAGCTGCGGTGAGCGGGGGCTCCTCTCTAGTTGCAGTGGCTCCTCTTGTTCCAGAGCACAGGCTCTAGGTGCGTGGCCTTCTGTAGTTGCCGCACACGGGCCCAGTGGTTGTGGCTCCTGGACCCTAGAGCTCGGGCTCAGCAGTGGTGGTGTACAGGCTTAGTTGCCCTGCGTCTTGTGGAATCTTCTGGACCAGGGATCCAACTTGTGTCCCTTGCCTTGACAGACGGATTCTTATCTACTGCACCACCAGGGAAGTCCCAGTAGTGGTGTGTTTAATGACTGGTCACTGGAAGCACATTTGTGGATATGAAGTTGGGTGCCCTATGGGTTGGAAACTACCATTCTAGGCAGTTTATGAAAGCATCGAGTTGCAGTCCAGAACTGGTCCGTGGTTAAAAAAAAATTGCCATTGTTCATGGTTTCCCATAAACGACAATCAGATACCGACAGACATATACACTGCAACGTGGAATTCAGTTTGTTGGTTTTTCTGGTGGAATTTTGGCATTATGAATTCTGCCGACTAGTTCTGCCATAATTATATTGCTTTTGTCCTTTCAAAGAATTCTACTAGGTTTATTAGGCCTGATGAGGGCCCTTTCAAAATCAAGGTGTTCCCTCCCTCTCACCTAGTTGATGTTTACTTAACAGTTTGGCAGAATGACCTGGGAAGCAGGTAGACCCTGTCATAAAAGCTAGGAATTTCTATTCACTTTACTTATGTATTTTTTTTAGTTTCCAGATCCTCCCTGAATAGAAAGTTATCCTGAGAGGATACAGTTCAGTGTCAGTCTGCCAGTTCTGAAGTTGTTCTTCACCCCCAAGGGGTTTGTATGCATCATAGCACATTTCCACCATCTCACCTCTAAGGGAGATTGGCTCTCAGCCTAGGCCCTGGAGCCCCCAGGGAACCTGCCTTGCCTGCCGATTGGCTGCTCTAGATCACGGGGTTAGCTCACCAGGCCTGCATCTGGCTTGTTCAGATGCTTTAGGGGGAGCCCTACTGCATGTCTCTGCAGGGTGGGCCACGGGTCCTGGGCTGGTATTTGTGGCCCTGGGGCAGGGGCCATCACCCTGGGTCCTGAGGCCTGCCCCCAGAGAAGGCAAGGCAGGCAGGCAGGCAGCCTTTTGTGGTCTGCTGTCTCCAACTTCGGCAGCTTGCGACAGTTTGCAGACATTGGTGTGTGCTGAAGCTTATTATTTTGACTATATCTTTAATCTTAATTAAGTTACTTCACCAGTTTTCTAGCTGGCAGTCCCTTGCTGAGTCATGCTGGATATACTTTAAGAGTTTTATAGTAATGATTTTTGGGGTCCTCTGTAAGAAATTCCTCAAATTTTTTTGCCTACCTAATTTCTTCTTCTTTTCATATGTTAAAAATATAATGTAATACAATTACTTAAGTAATAAAATTTCAAATAAACAGTTTGAATAAATAATTTTAAGGTGTAGATAAAAAGGAAAGAAAATTTCATCTGTTGAGATATCTTTAACATTTTAGACTATTCCTCTCACCTTTTTCATAAAAGCTATATTAAATTTTTTTGGTTTGTTTTAAATAGAGACCCACCATACCATTTATTAGCTCTGATTTTCCTAGCAAAAGATAGCTTTTGCTTTGACCTCTGACTATTCTCAGCCCACTCCTGAGGTTTCTCTGTGTGGAGAACAGGGTTTCCACGTAGGATCTCTGTGACTCAGAGGTAAAGGTGGTGGGCTCCTCACTAATGCTTGAACACCCCATCAACTGCCACCACTTCTCTCCCACATGCTTTCCCCAGCCCCTTAAAAAGACCAGTCTGTTCAACCCTTCTCCCTCAACCATTTTTTCCTAGACAGAAGAAGGGCCCAGGGGAGTCATGCACACACCACACCGGTGTCTCCTCACATTTGGGATTGGCCTGTGTGGTCGCTCACTTGGTACCGGGGGCTGGTGCTCCCACCGTGCCCAGTGCCTTCCCCTCACTTGTGGGCTCGAGACAATCACTTGTTATCCAGAAACTTTTACATCTCTTTTCAGTGATTCTGCCAGCTCATATTCTGTTAAGATAATTGGGGTTTCACTTTGTTAGTATCTACCATAATTAGACATCTTCCCGATTGCGGCGGAGTCTGTTTCCTGTTCTGTGAGAACTCTTTAAGAAGGCAGGTGTGTTTTGTTGGGGCTTGGTGGGGTGGGACAAGAAACCAGCCTGCGAGCCTGTTGATCCCACGGGGCCGCAATAGATATACCTATGCTGACTGGTCCCCTGTGATTCTAAGTGGGTTTTTTTTTTTTCTTGCTATGTTTTTCCTTTTTAAAATTATAAAAGAAGTCTACTAGCACAGACAAAAAATGTTGTGAAAAAAATAACCCACCAGTAATCCCACCACCCTGCACAAATCACTTGTTTTCTTTCTATCTTGGCTCAAATGCATGCTCAGTTTTATATTTATAATTTGACAGTGTTTTTGTATTTATCTTTTCTTAAACTTAACACTATAAGTGATTTTCCATGTTGCTACCTAGGTTTCATAATTGGAGTTTTTAATGACTACGTAATAGTTTATTAACCATTCCTTGTCCATGGACATTTAGATTTCTTTGTGTCTCTGCATGTGTTTCCTTTTGGTGTTGTCTTAATAATACCATACACTTTTGCATATAGCTTGCTGGTGAATTTTTTGTTCTTAGGACAACTTTCTGGCATTGGGGTTCCTGGGCCCAGGGATTTGCCCCTTATCTGGTTCTGTTCTGCTTTATGAAAGAGCTGTGTAGGTCAGCATTCGCAAAGGCTTTCAGTACCAACATGGTGTAGGAGACACTTAAGCATGTCAGGCTCTGGGATGCTACAGCAGATGCAGGATTTATGGGCTGAACCAGGGAGATGGTGGGGTTTCTCTTCCTCTTCTCAGCAGGTTTGAACCAGCCAGCTCCACATCTCAACTAAATGTGAGTGCCGTAGTAATTTCTTAATGGAAGGCCTCAGGTTTCCTCCTTTGCAATAGTTTTGTAGCTTTGCTTCTCCAAAGCATGAAGAAATCAGGTAGATTTTCTTTTCTTTGTGTATTAAAGTAAAACTGAGGGCTTTAAAACTGTTCCCTGGCCAGCTTGATAACTGTGTGCTTCTTTGAGAGTCACCCAGTCCCTCAGGTATAGTGATGAACTCACCAACCAGTAATGAATTTGGGGTGAAAATTAAGGAATCAAGCAGACATTGACTAGAGGGAAAGAAAAAACAACAACTTGGGGATGATATAATTTGCTAGAGTTTATTTATGAGATAGCTTAAATCCTGGCAATAGTAAATCATTTTGAATTTGATTGAATTCATGCAGCAAAAAACCAAGCTATACGAAGTTAATGATCAATTACTAAGTAAATTAGCAGAAATTATAGCCAAGTCTCATGTATGAACCAGAAGTTTTCTAAAGAACGGAGGTACTGGTGCTGAGCCAGGTTTGTTTTTTGTTTTTTTTTAATAAGGACTGAGTGGTTTTTTTGCTCATGCTTATGATTGTGGAGTGATGATATTCCCTGAGAAATTGAGGGAGTATCATGTGAATGTACCCTCTTTTCAGTTATGTAGCCAGCCAGGAATTTCCCAGTTAGACGTTTAGGGCCCACCAGGCAGGCAGGTCACAACGCACTAACTTTTCTCTCCACTCCTCCCCCAGTGTCCCCAGCACTTTGGAAGCCTATTGGAGTCGAACTCAGGGGTGTGGCTTCCCAAAGTGTGGGGGTTTGTGTGTGGGCGAAAGGTGATGCTGGACGGAGCCTGGTGGGATCCGACCATCACTGATTCTGTTCTGTTTCTGTTCTAGCCCTTGCCTGCCTCCAGCCATGGGGGATATGAAGACTCCAGACTTTGACGACCTTCTGGCTGCCTTTGACATCCCAGACCCCACCAGCCTTGATGCCAAGGAGGCCATCCAGACCCCCAGTGAGGAGAACGAAAGCCCCCTCAAACCCCCAGGCTTGTGTGTGGATGAGAACGTGTCCTTGTCTCACTCAGGCTCAGCCTCGGACGTGCCGGCTGTGAGTGTCATTGTCAAGAACACCAGCCGCCAGGAGTCATTTGAAGCGGAGAAAGACCACATCGCCCCCAGCCTCCTGCATAATGGGTTCCGGGGCTCTGACCTGCCTGCAGACCCCCACAGCCTAGGCCATAACTGCGGGAAATTTGACTCCACTTTCATGAATGGAGACAGTACCAGGGGTTTCCCTGGCAAGCTTGAGGCCTCCAAGTCAGAGCCGTTACCAACTTTTAACCAGTTCAGTCCAATCTCCAGCCCAGAGCCCGAGGATGCCATCAAAGACAATGGGTTTGGGATGAAATCCAAGCACTCTGACAGTTACTTCCCGCCCCCTCCTGGGTGTGGGTCTGTGGGGGGCCCTGTCCTGGAGGCTCTCACAAAGTTTCCTGTCCCGGAGCTGCATATGTTTGATCACTTTTGTAAGAAAGAACCCAAGCCTGAGCCCCTGCCCCTTGGTAGTCCACAGGAGCACGAGCGAGGTGGGCAGAAAGCATTGGAGGTGCACAAGGAACTGGATGCCAGTCGATTCTTCGGGGACACCCTGGACTTCAGTAGCCATCCCGGCAACAGTATTGGAGAACCCAAAGGGCTGGTCTCAGAGCTCAGCACTGGCTCAGCAGTTCCCCCCAGGCAGCGCCTCAAGCCAGCTCATTCCAAGCTGTCCTCCTGTGTTGCGGCTTTGGTGGCCCTGCAGGCTAAACGAGTGGCCAATGTTGCCAAGGAGGATCAGCCCAGCCACACGAAGGATCCCTCAGGGCCCGCAAAGGAGGGCTCCAAAGGCAGCCCCAAGATGCCCAAGTCACCAAAGAGTCCCCGGAGCCCCCTGGAGGCCACCCGAAAGAGCATCAAGCCCTCCGACAGCCCTCGGAGCATCTGCAGTGACAGCAGCAGCAAGGGCTCCCCCTCCGTGGCTGCCAGCTCCCCACCGGCAATCCCCAAAGTCAGGATCAAAACCATTAAGACATCTTCAGGGGAAATCAAGCGGACGGTCACGAGGATCCTGCCAGACCCTGACGACGACCCCAGTAAGTCCCCTGTTGGCTCACCGTTAGGAAGCGCCACCGCTGAGACCCCGAGCGAGGCACCAGAGGACGAGGCCACCACCCTGTCCGGAGTGGAGCACTTTGCTGAGGTGGGCGCACATCCCGGGAGCCCCCAGAGTGACCGGAAAGGCGAGGAGTGCACGGCGAAAGCCAGCGAGCCTTCGCCTTCCTGCTGCAGCTCTGGGGTCCGGGGCACAAAGGGGGCTGCCTCGGGTGCGCAGGCGGGCAGAAAGCCGCAGCAGAGCCCGGCGCCGCCGACCTCCACCCCTGCCCCTGCCAACCTCCTGCCCAAGGCTGTGCACCTGGCCAACCTGAACCTGGTCCCCCACAGTGTGGCCGCATCAGTGACGGCCAAGTCCTCCGCGCAGAGGCGGAGCCAGCCTCAGCCCACGCAGATGTCAGTGCCCCTGGTCCACCAGGTGAAGAAGGCCGCCCCGCTGGTCGTGGAGGTCTTCAACAAGGTCCTCCATAGCTCCAACCCTGTGCCCCTCTACGCGCCCAACCTCAGCCCGCCTGCGGACAGCAGGATCCACGTGCCGGCCAGCGGCTACTGCTGCCTGGAGTGCGGGGACGCGTTCGCCCTAGAGAAGAGCCTGAGCCAGCACTACGGCCGGCGCAGCGTCCACATCGAGGTGCTGTGCACGCTGTGCTCCCAGACGCTGCTCTTCTTCAACAAGTGCAGCCTGCTCCGGCACGCGCGCGACCACAGGAGCAAGGGGCTCGTCATGCAGTGCTCTCAGCTGCTTGTGAGGCCCATCTCTGCGGACCAGATGTTCGCGTCCGCCCCCGTGAACTCCGCCGCGGCGCCCTCCGCGGCGGCGCCCGCCTCCCCCTCCCAGCCCGGCCCGGCTTCCAGCAGCGCCAGCTCCCCACTCCCCGCCTTGCCGCTCTACCCGGACCCCGTGAGGCTCATCCGGCACAGTATCAAGTGCCTGGAGTGTCACAAGCAGATGCGAGACTACATGGCGATGGCCGCGCACTTCCAGAGGACGACTGAGGAGACCGAGGGGCTGGTGAGCGAGACCATCTCCCGTCTCGGGGCGTGGTCAGGCCCCGGGTTCACGCAGTCCCTACCTGGGCTCACTGATCTGGGGCGGTGGGGGCGTTGGAAGAGCCCTGGGAGAGGAGCCTGCCTTGCTGGCTAGCCACCCACACGGATGTGTGGCGCTTGGGATTTCCTGAGAAAGCGCCCTGCCCGCAGCTGAGGGGAGGCCTTGATGGTGTACGGTGTGTCTGTGGACACACTGCTCGCACTCCAGTGGCTGCGGGCCTGTTGCCCGGCCAGGGCTAGGTCTCTGCTGGATGGCCCCCTGGACTCTGGCCACTGTCCGTGTAGTCCTTGCATGTGCCCAGAGAGCTTGGGGGCAGGGGCAGGAGTGCCGCTGCCCAGGGCCTCAGGCTGCATGTCTGAGAACCATGTCTTCACCAGGTTGTTGTGCCCACGCTGGACGTAGCTGCTTTCTGCAGAAGCCCTTTGGGGACAACCATAACAGGGCCAGTAGGAGGATGGATGGGGAAGGAAGGGGAGTAGACTGCCATGTGGGCCCCAGGCAAAGGCTTTGGGGCCTCCTCCTCTCATCTCTGTCCTTACTGCTGAGAAAGCCTCTGCCCTTGTCTCTCGGTCCGGTTCCTGGTTATGCTTGATGAGATCTTGATGTGTGTGTGCACGTGATGAGAACCTAATGAGTGTGTGTGTGTGTGTGTCATAAGGCACTCCACTCTGAAAGCACCCTTTGGCGCCCCGTGTGTCAGTGTTGTCCTATCAGCAAGGTCGTCTGCAGAAGCAGGCCTCCCAAAGGCTCTCATCTTCCTTCTCCAGGCGGCTCTCTTCATGGCTTAGCCATGCCCTCCCCCTCACCGAGCCGCCTTAAGCCAGGGCCACAGTGGCCCGTGCACCTGTTGGTGTATTGATGAGCTCTGCATTTGTCTTCTGAGCGTCCCCTATGTGCACGGAGGCTCTGTGTTGAGAGCAGGGATGCCCGTGGGAAGAAGACCACGGCTCCTTCAGGAGTTCAGGATGGCTCATCAAGGGCAGGGCTCCCCCGCCATACTGCTGGAGTGTGCAGCAGGCTAAGACTGGGGTTAAAACACACTTGTGAACAGTTGTGTAGAGTTCCTTGGAGGGCCTGACTCATCGTGGTTCCAGGCGTAGGGAAGGTGCCTGTGCTATGGACATGACGTTTGAGTTGGCTCTTCAAGGGTGAGTTTGGAGGAGGCCGAGGGACAGGTTTGGAAAGTGCAGAGTGGCGGAGGAACAGGGAGTGGTTAGGAGTGAGGGGGTCCAGCCTTGGGGGTCCAGGGCTAGAGGCCAGAGGTGGAATTCAGTGGGCAGCCCCCAGGGGGGGCCCGCACGGTGCCACAAGTCTGTTGCCACTCATCTTCACCTTTTCAGTTTCAGTTTGCATTTCTTCCTGATGAGTCAGGTGGAGTGTGGGCCCCCCAGGCCATTTCTTCTGGGGCTGTACTAGCATGGTTGCCTTGGACAGGAGTGGGTCTGCTGGGTCCTATGGTCAGAGCCTTTGCCAGTGGAGGTCTGATGCCTGGGCCCATAGTTGCTTTCCGCCCCGCCCCCCCACTGTTATTCATCTGCCCTTTAAAATCTAAGCAGGCTGAAGTCTGGGTGTAGGATCCCAGGCTGGCACCCTTTTCATCCTGCATCTTCTCTGTGTCATTCCCTCCTAGGGGGAGCTGCATAAGAGGGGTCCCTGAGCCCCGGGCTGGGCTCCACTCTAGGGGAGGGACTGCAGGGCAATGTGCTCGGTGCCTTTGACTTCTTCCCCGGAGTCTGAACCCCTCCCTCTGCAGTGGCTGAAGGGGTCCTCCCTTACATTCCAGGCCACTTTGTTGGGCAAGTGTCAAACAGGTTACTTCTTATTTTTGAAGCTTTTGTTTAAGGATAACGTTATTATCACAACTAACCAAATTAGTAACAATTCCTTAATATTGTCTTAAGACAAGTCTGTATTCAAGTTTTCCCTTTGGGTCAAAATTGTCTTTTTACAGAGCTGAGCTTATTATGAATCACGAGCCAAATGTGGAACACATGTTGTATTTGTTTGTTCCAGCTTTTAAATATTTCTCAATCTAGAGCAGTACCTTTTCCTACTCCACCCAACAACTACACTCTACCCCCACCCCCCAATTTTTCACGTCATCACTTTATTGAAGAAACTGGGTCATGTGTCCTAAGAATTTTCCAGGACTGTTCTGGGTTTGACTGATTGCTTCCTGAGGCTCTTTCAGGATAATTTTGAGTTCAGCTGATTGCTTCCCCAGATAATAAAATTTGTTATTCTATACCCAATATTTTATCTATAGACTAGAAGTTAGCAGTGATGACTTGATTAGATTCAGGTTCAGTCTTGAGGGGTGGGAGTACTATGTTCTTCATAATTGTTTACTTCAGGGAGGCCCAGAGTTCTTGATTGTCTCAGTTTTAATGATGCTAAACTTCATCAGTGAGTTTAGGCTAGTGATGTTCTGATCCTTTTCTTAGAAAGTTCCCTATCTTTTTACCGTTAATAATTACTGCTTGAGTCAGTGATTTTATTAGGAGTTGTGTGAGGGTGTGGTAAATTTTATTATTCTCACTTATCAGCTGGAATTCCGTGTAAAATATCTTCCCCTCTTCCTTTGAGGGCTGTTAGGTTACCCTGAAATGTAGTTTATGTTGGAAAATTGGATAAATTTGTTTCCCTCAGTTAATAGTTTTCACAGTAGTGAATGGATGTCCCAGCAATCCTAAATGGTGTTTTAAGAGTCCCTCCTCTAATAGTTTTAAAAGTTGTGATAAAATACACATAACATAAAGTTTTAAGTGTACAGTTTAGTGGAGTTAAGAGCGTTCACATCGTTGTGCAATCAATTTCCAGAATTCTTTGTCTTGCAAAACTGAAACTCTAAACCCATTAAATACCCTATTCTCACCCCTCCTTCCCCCTGGTAACCACCATGCTGTCTTCTGTTTCTATGAATTTGACTAGAATAATCAAATTTCTAGAAAATGGAATCATACACTGTCTTTCTCTGAAGGACTCATTTCATTTAGCATAATATCTTTAAGATTCATATGTTTCAGCATTTGACAAATCTCTGTTTTTTGAGACTGAACAATATTCTGTTGTTGTATATACCACCTTCTGTTTATCCATTCATTCATTAACGGACACTGTGTTGCCTCTAGTTGTGTTATGAATAATGCTGCTGTGAACATGTTAGGTGCATATGTGCTAAGTCGATTCAGTCCTGTCTGACTCTTTACAATGCTAGGGACTGTAGCCCAGCAGGCTCCTCTGTCCATGGGATGCTCCAGGCAAGGATACTGCAGTGGGTTGCCATGCTCTCCTCCGGGGGATCTTCCTGACCCTCCTGCATTGGCAGGTGGTTTCTTTACCACTAGTGCACCTGAAAAGACAAAATGTGGTATCCACATATCTTTTCAGTTCTTTTTTTGTGTGATCAAATATTTCATTTTATTGAATTATAGTTGCTGTACAAAAAGGTTATACTCCATTTATAGTTACTATAAAATATTGGCTATATTCCCTGTGCTGTACAATATCAATTCCTTTGGGTATATATCCAGAAGTGAAATTGCTGGATCATATGGTAATTCTACTTAGAATTTTTCAGGGAACCCCCATACTGTTTTTTCCTACAGGGACTATACTATTTTACATTCCCACCAATAGTACATCTGTTGTTGTTGTTTTTTTCATCATAGCCACCCTAATTGGTATGAGGTGACCTCCTCTGTTGTTTAGTGTTAGTGTTATAATAAGCCCATTGGTTTCTATATATTTATTATGTTTATATGTTCAACCATTCTTGTTTTTTCTTTTCCATTATGGTTTATTACAGGATATTGAATATAATTCCCTGTGGTATACAGTAGGACCTTGTTGTTTATCCTTTCTCTTTATATAATAGTTTGCATCTGCTAATCTCAAGCTCCCAAGGCTTCCCTCCCTCACCCCCTCTCCTCTTTGGCAACCACAAACCTGTTCCCTGTGTCTGTGAGTCCGCTTCTGTTTTGTAAATAAAGTTCATTTGTATCATATGTTAGATTCCACATATAAGTGACACCATGCAGTGTTTTTCTCTTTCTGGCTCACTTCATTTGGTAGGATAATCTCTAGGCCCATCCATATTGCTGCAAATGGCATTGTTTCATTTTCTGTGGCTGAGCAGTATTTCTCTGTGTGTGTGTGTGTGTGTGTGTGTGTGTGTGTGTGTGTGTGTATACACATACATACCACATCTTCTTTACCCCATTCTTCTTTTGCCCCATTCATCTGCCTGGGGACATTTAGGTTGCTTCCATGTCTTTACTGTTGTACACAGTGCTGCTGTGAACATTGGAGTGCATGTGTCTTTTTTAATTAAAAGTTTTTTCCTGATATATGCCCAGGGGTGGTAATTGCTGGATCAAATGGTGACTCTATTTTTAAATTTTTGAGGAACCTCCATACTGTTTTTCATTGTGACTGCACCAAGTCACATTACCACCAACAGTACAGAAGGGTGCCTTTTCCCCCATACCCTTTCCAACATTTGTTATCTGTACACTTGAGTGATGGCCATTCTGGCTGGTGTGTGATGACACCTTGTAGTCGCGATATGCACTTTCTAATCATTAGTGTTGTTGAGCATCTTGTGCCTGTTGGCCGCCTGTATGTCTTCTTTGGAGAAATGTATTTAGACCTTCTGCCTGTTCTTTGATTGGGTTTTGTTGTTGTTGTTATTGAGTTGTATGAGCTGTTTATATATCTTAAAATTGAACCCTTGTTGGTTGTACTGTTTGCAAATATTTTCTCCTAGTCCATAGGTTGTCTTCGTTTTGTTTATGGTTTCCACTGCTATGCGAAAGCTTGCGAGTTTGATTAGGTCCCATTTGTTTAGTTTTGGTTTTATTTCTATTACCAAAGGAGACTGACTTAAGAAAACATCGGTATAATTTATGTCAGAGAATGTTTTGCCTGTGTTCTCTTCTAGGAGTTATTGTCTCGTATTTAAGACTTAAAGCCATTTTGAGTTTATTTTTGTGTGTAGTGTGAGGATGTGTCCTAACCTCATTGATTTACATGCTGGTGGCCAACTTTACCAGCACTGCTTGCTGAAGAGACTGTCTTTTCTCCATTGTATAGTCTCACCTCATTTGTCAAAGATTAATTGACTGTAGATGTGTGGATTTATTTCCAGACTCTCTGTTCTGTTCCATTGATCCATGTGTCTGTTTCTC
The DNA here is from genome assembly GCA_007570785.1 of Antilocapra americana. NCBI lineage: Eukaryota > Metazoa > Chordata > Mammalia > Artiodactyla > Antilocapridae > Antilocapra > Antilocapra americana. Next base: position 2,287,608 of record ML663015.1, read on the forward strand.
TACCAGTACCATTCTGTTCTGATTACTCTAGCTTAGTAGTATTGTCTAAAGTCTGGAGGGTTAAACCTCCTGCTTTGTTCCTTTTCCTCAGGGTTGCTTTGGCAATTTTGAGTCTTTTATGGTGCCATATAAATTTTAGGATTATTTGCTTCAGTTGTGTGAAAAATGTCCTGATAAGGATTGCATCAAATTTGTAGATTGCTTTGGGTAGTATGGCCATTTTAACAGTATTAATTCTCCCAGTCCAAGAACATGGCATATCTTTCCATTTCTTTGAATCATCTTCACTTTCCTTTATCAGTGTTTATCGTTCTCAGGATGTAAGTCCCCTTCACCATCTTGGTCAAGTTTAGTCCTAAGTTTTGTTTTGTTTTTGATGTGAGTTTGGTAGGGATTTTTGTCTGAGTATTGCTTCCTCTGCTTTCTTGTCATTTCTATTTGCATGAATGTCTTTTTTCCATCCTCCTACTTTCAGTCTTGGTGTGCCCTTCACTCAGAAGTGGGTCTCTTGTAGACAGCATGCTGTAGGCTCTTGTTTTTTTTTTTCTTAATCCACTCTCATGTATTTTGATTGGAGCATTTAGTCCAATGACATTTAAGGCAATTATTGATTGATAAATATTTATTACCACTTTAAACCTTCGTTTTCCAGCTGATTTTGTTTCTTCTTTGTTCCTTTCTTTCATTTTTCCTTTTGTGGTTTGATGGCTTTCCTCTGTATTGTGTGTGTGTGTCCTTTTGTTTTTTGTCAGTCTAATATATGTCTTTGATTTATGACTAACTCTTCTCCATGCTCACTTACCCCATTTTGGTCAGTGAGGGTCTCGTCAGGCTGACTCCCGCGTTCCTTTCAAATGAACTCATTAAACCTTGAGACGCTTCCCTGAGCCCCAGCAAGATTTGGGCACATTTTTTGTGGTAAACTTAGAATCAGTCAATTTTTCAAGAGGCCATGATGGGTTTTTTTTTTTTTTAAGTGAGAAATGATATTTAGAGGCTACATTCTGGGCACCAGATATGCTTATTCTGCTGAATATGTTTCTAGGCCTTTTCAGTGGCCAGAGCTAAGAAATACAAAGTTTTAAAATAAGGAAAGAGAGATCTTGAGTTTATACTGGTACTGAAATGTAAGATTATACTTAAAAAAGTTTTTTTTGCAATCTTATTTTTGGCTGTGCTGGGTCTTTGCTGCTGCACGGGCTTTCCTCTAGCTGCAGTGAGTGGGGGCTTCTCTTGTTGTGGAGCACAGGCTCGAGGGCTCCAGTAGCTGTGGCTCCCAGGCTCTAGAGCACAGGCTCAGTAGTCACAGGGCATGGACTTTGTTGCTCTGTGGCATGTGGGATCTTCCTGTCTCTCCTGCACTGGCAGACAGATTCTTTACTACTAAGCCACCAGGGGAGGCCAAGATTATACTTTTTATGTAACCAATTTTATACTGAAAATCTTGTTCCTGAAATTTTCCTACTACACACACACATACATACATATGCACATATATACACACAGATTTCCAAATGTCAAGACCGATATTAATTCTAACCTTAGGACACCACATAAAGTTGAGGGTGTATTTGCAGTTAGTTCTTCATGTCCTTAGAGTATATCATGTTAAGGACGTGTAAGTCAAAATACTGTGCTGTAAAAGTCACAGAGAATAATCTTTTTTTAACCAACTCTGTGGCCTGTCTTGTTTCATCTGTGTTCTAATCCCCTCTCCCTCAGTGGATTATTTTTAAAACAAATCCCAGCATTATAGTATCTATTAGATAAAAGATAAAGTTTTTTCCTTAAAAAAAAACCATGGATATAATATCATCACACCTCAAAATTAATAATAATTCCTTATTATCAAATCTTAATATCAAGTGTCAAATGTCTCAGTATTGTCATCATTAAGTTAGGGTTAAAATATCCAGTTGTCTCATTTCTTTTCACACTTGGCTTGCTCAGATTAGGATCCAAATAAGGGCTACCCATTGCCGTTGTTGAAAATTTCTTTTAAGTCTCTTTTAATCTGTAAATTCTTCTTCCCTCAATCTTTTTGGGTTTTTTTTTTTGCCTTGGCATTTCTTTTGTTGAAAAAGCTGGATTGTTTGTGCTGTAAGGGCCCTACATTCTGGATATCTCTGCTTAAAACACATCTTTTCCTGGCCTCCCTAACAGCTTATCAGTCTGAGCACTCCTGAACCCAGGTCGGTGGCTCCCTTGTTACTAAGAGGGGCCTCTCCAGACATAGGCCCCTGCTCAGTCTCTTGCTCTCCCCTCTGGGCTTCTGGACTCTCCCTGTTCGGGTGCTTCTGTGATTCGGCCTGGAGGACTTGTCAGCCTCTGGTTCTCTCCTGGGTCTGAGAACAAGGAAGCCGCTACCTGTTCTGTGCTTCTCTATGGATGGATGTGGGCAGTTGTGGCTCCAGGCACCGCTCCCCCCAACCTAGAATGGGCAGACAGGCTGAGCATATGGAAACTCGGTCTGCATGGAGGCTTCTGAGTGTTATCCAGGGGGGCTCAGGTCTGCTCTGGGAGTCTCTGAGCCAGCTTACCGAAGATACTGAGTCGGAACCTGCTAAGCCAGGGCAGTGGCCCCGGTAGGCCTGGCAGTGTAGCAAGATTTTAGAATGCAAGAAGTGCCTTGGGCTTCTGGAAAGGAAAAGCTAGTCCTCTGCTGAGCCAAGGAGAGCAGGATCACATCCTGAAGTGTAGGACTGATCTTGGGGGAAATAGGGTCAGGTCTGCCTTTGATTAATAAGGTGAGAGGCAAAACTAGCGAGGACATCAGTGTCATCACTGCGTGAGGCCTGGGGGTGTCACTAGTGTCCTAGGAGAGTTGGGAGAGAGAACGGTTGGGGGTGGTGGTCCTTCTGACCAGCGTCCTAAGAAAGCCAGGCAGCCCTGGTTGAGAGCTCCTGGCCTGTGGCTCCTACCTGAACTGCTCTCTTGATGTTCTTTCCTAGACCTGCCAGGTGTGCCAGATGCTGCTGCCCAACCAGTGCAGCTTCTGCGCCCACCAGCGGATCCACGCCCACAAGTCCCCCTACTGTTGTCCGGAGTGCGGGGCCCTCTGCCGCTCTGCCTACTTCCAGACCCACGTAAAGGAGAACTGCCTGCACTATGCCCGCAAGGTGGGCTACAGGTGGGTGTTGTCCTGGGCTTGCCCAGGGGCTGCTGCTTTTTCTGGACCATAACTCATTTCAGACTGGAGTTTTGAGAGTTCCCTAGTGGTCTAGTGGTTAGGATTGGGTACTTCCGTTGCTGTGGCCCAGGTTCAATCCCTGGCTGGGGAACTGAGATCCCATAAGCCACATATTTTGGCATAGCCAAACTATAACAGGAATTTTGAGTTTGGTTTTATGAGCCCTGGGCTCCAGCTTAATAAGACAAGAATGTTGACTGGTGGTATATGGACAGACATTTTCACTTTGTAGGGAACCAGAAGAGCAAGGAGAAGAACAAGGAGTTAAAAAAGTTAAACATTGGGGAAAAAAAAAAAAGCTTTGGGATCTCCCTAGCCATTCAGTGGTTGACTCTGAGCTTCAACTTCAGGGGGCACAGGTTTGATCCCTGGTTGGGGAACTAAGGTACCACATACTGTGAGCAGCACAGTGTGGCCAAAAGATGAAAAAGAGAAAAACTTTAAGAGGAAGATGTTGGGGAGATTAGGCTATTCCTAACATTCACTTTGTCAGTTTGATTTTTAGAGGTATATAAATTTGCTCAGAAAGTTATCATGCTTGCATATTAATTTTAAAATACTATTTCAATAATAAATTTGCAAGTTTTGGTACTTTCAAATGTTCTCAGTTTTTAAACAAATGGACAGCTGCCAAAGTCAAAGGACTCATATCTTTGTGTTGATTAGTTTCTGTCAGTTTGTGAGAAGTAAGACCTGAGAATGGAAAAAATGATTAGCTTCATGGTAAAACCAAGAAAACTCTATTTTTAAACTGATATATCTCTTTTGATAAACGAATATAAGCAAGAAGTCATTTTCAGAAAAAAGATCAAATTGAGGGTGAACGCTCCTTCTAAAACTCATTGATCTGTAATTTTACATTGACCCAATCAGGTCTTCTTTACTGGTTTACTTGCTTGGGAGTTTCTACATCTTATGTTTTTTGATCATTTTTGCTTTAGAAATTTAATTTTGCCCAAATTTATTAAGGTTTTCTTCTCTTTGGTATTAAATTTTGATTTAGTTCATTTAATGGGCTTCCCAGATGGCCCAATGGTAAAGAATATGCCTGCAAATGCAGGCAATGCAAGAGACATGGGTTTAATTCCTGGGTCAAGAGGATCCCCTGGAGAAGGGAATGGTAACCCACTCCAGTATTCTTGCCTGGGGAAACCCATTTTCCCTTGCCTGAGAAACCTCCAGGGGAGACTGGTGGCCTGTAGTCCATGGGGTTGCAAAGAGTTGGACACAACTGAGCAACTGAGCACAGTTCATTTAATAAACATTTCTTGAGTTCTTACTGTTGTCTAGCCTTGAGCCAAACACTCGAGACACAAAGATGGTTAAAATCCATCTCCTGCGCTCAAGGAGGCTTCAATCTGATGGCTTACAAACATACACGCAGGTACTTATGATTCAGAGTGGTTAAGTCCTATATTTGAGGAATGGTCAGGAAAGCTTCATAGAGAAGATAGGAGGAGGTTTTTAGGTAGAAGAAAGGAGTCGAGTCCATCTGGCAAGAGCAAAGGCAAGGGTGCCAGCACACACAGAAAACTCTTAGGAAGGATAAACATGGTGTAGGTCACGATGAACTGGAGGAAGGGTGAGCGATGAGACAAGGGGGTTGGTAGGGGCCAGGCCACGCAAGACCTTGTGTTCCTTGGCAGGCATCTGGACTTTTTCCTGGGGATAGTGAGGAGCGATGGAAAGATTTGCAGCAGGGGAGTGATCCGGCCAGATTTGTGTTTTAGAAAGATCATTCTGGAAAGCTGATATGTGTACTAGAGGCGAGAGACTAGAGACTGGTCTTGTGACAATTCTGATGAGACACTGAGGGATCCAGCTAAGGCATGGCTGTGAGGATAGAGAGAAGGAAAACCTGAGAGAGATTTAGAAAGTAGAAGCATTAGGGCTTAATGATGGCTTCTATTCCAGGGTGAGGGATGGGGAGTGGTTAGTGATCACTTCCAGGTTTCTCTCTTGGGATAACCATTTCCAAATGTAGACTAATTTCTTTTACGTGTTAGAGAGAATGGAGATGCTAACACATATGGGAAGAAAACAACACAGAGATGGGGTTATACAGAGCCCTTGCCACCATGTTGCAAAGAGCGTTGCTTGGCAGCATTCTAGGCTACATTTTAAAACTAAACACCTGACTGAGTGTTCTTTGCAGTGTTCATAACACTTGAAAATACCTTTCTAATTTTGACTTAAGTGTACGCTGCTTGTTTCAAGATTAAATTGAATCCAAAAGCAATCAATACTTTAATTTTTGTACTTAAATTTTTAAAAAAAATATTGATGTATTTGGCTGCATTGTGGGTTTAGTTGCCCCATAGTATGTGGGATCTTCCCCGCCCAGGGATCAAACCCGTGTCCCTTGCATTGGAAGACAGATTCTTAACTACTGTACCACCAAGGAAGTTCCTGTATTTGAATCTTGAATCCAAGAAATTTTCAGTAATGCAGATGGATTAATAGTATTTTTTGTACTTTAATTAAATATTTTACCTTCTTCTGTAAGAGTAAAAAGCAATGTAATGTCTCAAAAGTAGTTTATCAAGCCTTTTTGTAAGAAAGATCAGACAAAATGATGCAGCCAGGATTACTGAAGATACTGACATTAATGTTTTCAGTAATCTGTGGTTGAACTCAGAAGATATGCACACTGACATAGTATTCGTTGTACTTAAGATCTTCAGCTATTAATGTATTTTTTGTCACAGCTTTTATTCAGATGTAATTCATGTACAATTCTATTCACCCACTTAAAGTGTCCTATTCGGTGCTTTTTACTATATTCACAAAGTTTTATAGTCAGTCACAATGATCAATTTTAGAGTATTTTCATCACCCATAAAGAAAGAAACTGTATTTACAATCCTTCCATTCCAAGCGAACAACTTTCTGTCTCATAGATGTGCCTCCTTTGGATGTTTCATTTAGATGAAATCATATAATATATAGTCTTAGCATAATAGTTTCAAGACTCATCCATATTGTAACTAATAGTTATTCACTCCTTTTTTGGGTCTTATGAATAATACTGCTAATGAACATTCATTATGTAACAATGTTTTCAGTCCTTTTGGATATCTACCTGGGAGTAAAATAGCTGAGTCAAATTGAGGAACTGCTGCATTGTCTTTTAAAGTATCTATACCACATTTATATTCCAACCAGAGGTGGATGAGAGTTTTGACTTCTTTACATCGCTGCCAATATTTGTTACTGTCTGACTTTTGATTATAGTTATTGTGGGTGTAAAGTGATATCTCATTATGGTTTTGATTTGTATTTCCCTGGTGGATAATGATGTCAAGCATATCTTCATAAATTTATCGGTCATTTGTATATTTTTTTTGAAGAAATATCTATGCAGATCCTTTGCCAATTTAAAAATTGTGTTATTTGTCTTTTTGTGTTGAACTATAAGTGTTCTTTATATATTCAGGTTACAAATATCTTGTCAGATATATGATTTTCAAGTATTTTCTCCCATTCTCTGGATATTAATAATTGTTAGTAAATGCTAAGAGTACCTATGTTCCATTTCAATGAGCTCTACTATATAGAGTTTTATATTAATAACATTTTTATTTATTTTTAAAATTGTCTCTTTTGGCTCTGCTGGATCTTTGTTGCTTTGCGTAGGCTTTCTCTACTTCCACTGGCTTCTCTTGTTGCAGAGCACAGGCTCTAGGTGCATAGGCTTCAGTAGTTGTGGCGCATGGGCTTAGTCGCTCTGTGGCAGGTGGAATCTTCTGGGACCAGAAGTGGAACCCGTGTCACCTACACTGGTAGACAGATTCTTACCCACTGGGCCACCAGGGAAGCCCCGACAATGTAATATTTTTAAGATTTTGTAAATTATTCTGCTTTTTGTTGATAATTTGGAGAGTGACCAATGATGTCATAAGGAACCAAGTTTAGATTATTTAATAATATGTTATTATTACTTGTGATTATTGACAAGGCTAAATATTTCACTGCTCTTTATCTTTTCTAAGTGAAAGTCGCTCAGTCATGTCCAACTCTTTGCAACCTCATGGGCTGTAATTCTCCAGGCCAGAATACTGGAGTACGTAGGCTTTCCTTTCTCCAGGGGATCTTCCCAGCCCAGGGATTGAACCCAGGTCTCTTGCATTGCAGGCAGATTCTTTACCAGCTGAGCCACCAGCGAAGCCCTCTTTTCTAAAGCTTTATATATTTGACAGCATATGGTTCTAATTGTGTTTTCTCTTAAAAAAGAAAGTTGGTGAAGAGTTGTGTCATGGGGTTAGATTTCTTTTCTACACAGCTTTTCATTAGTTTGCAAACCCTGTTTGATTCAGTCCTTCACTGAGACCACTTGGCATGTGTTCTTTTACCCCTTTATGTTCTTACTTTCCATGAGGTTTCTTTCAAGAATGTCTGCTGGGTAAATAGAATGGATTTTCACTTGTACTTATATTGCTCCTGTAGGAGTTTGGTCAAACTGCACAAATAAAACCACTTAGATTCTTTACACATGTCAGGTGTATTTGGCTACTTTGAATGAATTTGGAAATGTGTGGATTTTTTCTCGCCTCATAATTATTTGTGGTGTGGATATGCTTCTGTGTGCTAGGAGCTGGTCACTATTTTGTTTGGCAGTAGAGAAAAGAAAATATAATTTAGTGTAAGTAGTTTGTATGGAGGAGAAGGCAATGGCACCCCACTCCAGTACTCTTGCCTGGAAAATCCCATGGATGGAGGAAGCTGGTAGGCTGCAGTCCATGGGGTCGCTAAGAGTCGGACACGGCTGAGTGACTTCACTTTCACTTTTCACTTTCATGCATTGAAGGAGGAAATGGCAACCCACTCCAGTGTTCTTGCCTGGAGAATCCCAGGGACGGGGGAGCCTGGTGGGCTGCCGTCTGTGGGGTCGCACAGAGTCAGACACGACTAAAGTGACTTAGCAGCAGCAGCAGCAGTTTGTATGGAAGCTCTAACACATACACATTTAGTAATGAATTCTCGTTTCCCTTAGTTATGAACAGGCTTTGGGTTCTGTGCACTTTTCCTCACAGATGATTAAGTTTGTGAAAGGTGATTTTGTCTCCCCTTATCCCCCTGCCCTGCCCTAAACACACACAAAAGAATGAAAGACAAAAAGGATTGGTCAGGATTCTGTGATGAGTCATGGGGATTGCAAAAATGGGCTACTATATTGAAATGAATGCTAATATTTGGAGTCAAAGAATTCTTAGTGAAGACATGTCCTTTTTTCAGTAAAGTGACACCCTCTCTTCTAGATTACTGGGATGCCAAGGTTACAGGAGCAAGCAATATTGAAACAGATGGAAAATAATAGTTACCTCAGGAGCTGGGAGCAGGGATGGTGATCTCTCATGTAGGGAGATGTGTCTGTGTTTTCAGGTGGGAAGAACGACTGAACACGTGAGAGTCTAGGAACCTGAGTAGATGCAGGTTAGCTTAGAGGAGCGTCATTTTCTAATGTTGAAGAAAGGAAACACAGTATTTATAGAGAGATATTTTGAAGTTGAAAGAAGAGTTCTACATGACCTCAATTTCAGAGAAATGGTTTAAGACAATTCCTACATTATAAAAATGATGTAGTCACTAAACAAAACTCAGAAAGTACAAATCAGTAGGGGAGAAGAGAAATAAAAATATTATCTATAGTCCCACCAAGGAGAACTTAGAACTCTGATGAGCCGCAGAGTCCAGAACGGTATCAGGCACATGTGCCTGTCGAGAGCTTGAAGTGTAGCCAGGGCAACTCGCCATTTTCTTTTCTTGATTAAAATTTAAATAATCACATGGACAGTGCCGTATGAAACACTTCCGTCATCACAGCAAGTTCCACAGTGCTGCTCTAGAGCACTTCCTGGGCTTTGAGGGCAGTTTGTTTTAATGTGGTTGTCATGGCGAGTGTAGCACCTCCTCAGTGTACATTTTATTAAGTGAACATCCCTGCCTATTCCACGCCTGCATGTGGGGAGGCACAGGCTTTCTTCAGTCTCCTTCTAAAACTTGCCCTGGACTCCTGCAATTGGATCACACTTAAATGGGTGCTATTAATGTCATTTTTGAACCATACTCCCCTTTCTCCACTCCCACCAGCTCCTCTTGGTTAGGCTCAATCAAGTTTTTGGTTTGCAGAAGAATATTCTCTGGCTCGTGAGGGGATGGCTTTCTTTCCCCTTCTCGACCAGGAGGGTCTTGGGCTTGGGAGGCTGTGGGTGACTGCATGGTGCCTGGCAGCAGCAAGCAAACTTTCAAGGCTAAATGCATAAGGGAGAGGTGGGTCCCTGAGATGGCCGTCTTCCTGTCCTCCATCCCTCCTCTTCTAACACCACTTCTTGGTCTGACATGCCTGTTCCCCTGGCCCCACCTCTGTCATCCAGGTGCATCCACTGTGGGGTTGTCCACTTGACCTTGGCCTTGCTGAAAAGCCACATCCAGGAGAGGCACTGCCAGGTTTTCCACAAATGTGCGTTCTGCCCCATGGCCTTCAAGACTGCCAGTAGCACCGCGGACCACAGCGCCACCCAGCATCCCACCCAGCCCCACAGACCCTCCCAGTGAGTGTGGCTCTGGGGCCTGCAGGAGCAAAGCGGATTAGCCTGGGGCCCTACGGGAGGTGTTGGTTGGACTGGGAAGCCCAGGCTAGTGGCAGAGAGTAGCTAGAAGCTGGGAGTGCTTCAGAGATGTCTGAGACTGGGGAGTGTCCACGTTGGCTCAGAGTATTGCTTTTCCCAACCTGAGCCTGCTTCGGAGAGATCACACGTCGGGTGGAGGGGCCTGTGGTTCTGCCGGCTGGGCCTTGGTCACCTCACGCCCTGGGGCTTGTCGTGGCAGGCTCATTTATAAGTGCTCCTGCGAAATGGTCTTCAACAAGAAGAGGCACATCCAGCAGCACTTTTACCAGAACGCCAGCACGGCGCAGGTGGGCGTCTTCAAGTGCCCTGAGTGCCAACTCCTGTTCCTGCAGAAGCCGGAGCTGATGCAGCATGTCAAGGTGGGGCGCCTTGGGGAGGGGGCTGGGGAGACGGCATGTCCTCAGGCCGGGTGCCTGGTCCTGCGTCCCCCGCCCCCAACCAGTCAGTAATCGCTCCCTCTATCCCCAGAACACCCATGGTGTGCCCCGCAATGTGGACGAGCTGTCCAGCCTCCAGTCCTCAGCAGACTCGTCTTCAAGCCGCCCTGGCCCTCGAGTGCCTGCTGAGCTGCCAGCCCCCAGTGTGACTCCTCGGGGCAGTGCCCTGCCCTCCAGCCGCTGGGGCAGGCCTGAGGCCCACCGCAGGGCTGAGGCCAGGCCCCGCCTGAGGAACACTGGCTGGACCTGCCAGGAGTGCCAGGAGTGGGTTCCAGATCGGGAAAGCTACGTGTCCCACATGAAAAAGAGCCACGGTCGGGTAAGCGCGGCACGTGCAGGTCCGTCTGTCCCACGAGGTCGGAGCCCTGCCACGGCATGACCCCTGTGGTTCCTGGTGCCATGGGCATGGTGGGCAGTGCAGATCCTGAGTTCTTGGGGCATCCTCCTTTCTGCCTGCCTCCTCTGAGAGGAAAGATGCACCCAGGACTGTCTTAGGGTTCTGACACCTTGCATCCTGTGGTCCCCATAGACGCTGAAGCGGTACCCATGTCGGCAGTGTGAACAGTCCTTTCACACCCCCAACAGCCTGCGCAAACACATCCGCAACAACCACGACACAGTGAAGAAAGTCTACACTTGTGGGTGAGTCCCTGGAGGTGGGAGCCAAGAGGCCAGAATTCATCCAGACCACTGTGGTACCCCTGGGGCTTTTCTCAGCTGTGAGATCAGGGCTCAGAGGCAAGAGACAAGCAAGTTTCTGCTGGGAAGTGCTGTGGCTAGATCAGAAAGAGGGCATTCCAGAGCCTGGTGGTCCCCAACTCCCTAAGCCCATGCCGTCCTGCCTGGCAGTGGTGGAGGGCCCTGAGGTTGGAGAGGAATGGGTGTGATGTGAGCAGGTTCCCTGTCAGTCGTGAGACTTCAGCACCATCCCTCCAAGCTTTTGGACAGAACAGGCTGCTCTGTCAGGTTGCCCGCTGGGCCTGCACTTGGGTCTCTGGACCCTGACACCAGAGAGAGGAGACTCAGGTCACAGCTAAGGGCTGGTACAGATACTCTGACTTCCTGTCATCTTCCACCTTGGCTGGCTTGTACTGGCTGGATTTCCCAGTGCCACCCTGCCAGCCCAAGGACCACCGTGCCTACACCAAACTGTCTCCCCTGGACCGGACCCTGGGGCCAGCCATCTTACACGGCTGCTCTGGCTGCGCTTTTTCAGGTATTGCACAGAGGAGAGCCCCAGCTTTCCTCGGCCCTCCCTCCTGGAGAGCCACATCAGCCTTATGCACGGTATCAGAAATCCTGATTTGAGCCAGACGTCCAAAGCCAGACCTTCGGGTGGACATTCCCCTCAGGTGAGTGTGGGCCCTGACTGCCGGAGCAGCTTGCCCGGCGAGGCTGGAGCTGGAGGGGTGCTGGGCAGGTTATCAGAGCCCACATGTCCTTGTGGCCGGGGAGCAGCCAGCAGCGACAGCAACCTCCATGCTGGTCACTCTTAGCCTTGTGTGACCTGCCTGGGGACCGCACACAAAGAAAGGAACAGAGATCCACGAGGCAGCCCAGTGACCTTTTCTTGTTGCCGTTTCCCTGTCACTGTGACCCCTCCCTTGGTGTGTTCTGTGCCCTGTGGACACTGGATTGCTTCCCACGTACCTCCTGCCTCTGCCTTTCTGTGGTCCTGGGTGGTGGGGTGGGTAGGCCTGACTGTTGGGAGAGGATGCAACATTTCACTGAGTCACACCCCCATCCCCACCCCCACCTCACCCCCCAGTTTCAGAGGAGCCAGACCCAGACCCCCACTACCCCAGACCCCCTGACTTCACCCCTGTTTCATGCCCTGTACCCGTTTCTGGTCAGCTTCTGGAGCTGCCTCGTGTCCCTCTTCCCAGTGCGCTCCCCCCACTCCATGGTGGGGGCAGCTCCTTATAGGGGCAGGAATGTCTGGGAAACCCAGAGAGCTGCCTGGCTTTTCAGGGGGCTCTTTACTGGCTCTTTGGAGAAGGGCCCTGGTCTGCAAAGGCCCTTTCACACCCAGCAGGTACATCAACTGACGTTTCGGCAACAACTGTCTATGATTAAGATCCACACTCTCTCTTCTCCGCAAATGCATATACCCTTTAATCTAGCAGTTCCACTTCTGAGATTTATCTGTCAGATAGCTTTGGCCCAGGGGATAAAGAAACCTGTCAATATATGTTGTTAAGTGAGAAAAAGCAGGGTGAGGAAAAGTGTGCGTGCAGTGCTGTCATCTTGTGAAAGGTGGTGGTTGTATTTCTGTGCATGACTGGAACATCTTTTGGCGGTACCTCAGAACCCCAGTGTTGTCTGGGGAGCCAGGGAGGGGGGACTTCATCTCTTCTGTACCCTTGCCATGTCTTTGGAATGTTGTGTTACATGAATGTGTCCATTAAAACAAGCAGAAGGAGCAAACCAAACCTAGACCAGAACTTAGGGTTGGGCTGAGCCCGGCCTGAGTGATGATTCTGCAAGTCCTCGGGTTGCATTGCCCACACTGGGGGCTCATGTCCTGGGCTCCCAGGCTCACGTTGTTTCTCCTTCAGGTGAACCATCTGAAAAGACCAGTCAGCGGAGTGGGGACCGCTCCTGACACCAGCAATGGCACGCCAGTCTCTTCCACCAAAAGGCACAAGTCGCTTTTCCAGTGTGCGAAATGTAGCTTTGCCACGGACTCGGGGCTGGAGTTCCAGAGCCACATACCTCAGCACCAGAAGGACAGCTCCACAGCCCAGTGTCTCCTCTGTGGCCTGTGCTACACCTCTGCCGGCTCCCTCAGCCGCCACCTCTTCATCGTCCACAAGGTGAGAGACCAGGAGGAGGAAGAGGCGGAGGCGGCGGAGCCAGAGGAGGGCTCTGGGGAGGAGGTGTCCATGGAGACCAGGGAGAACGGACTGGAAGAAAGTGCCGAGGAGCCTCTGGTGGGCGACTCCGAGTCTGGGAGATCACTGGGCCTGGCCCAGGATGAGGACGGGGCCCAAGACGCTCCCAGTCGGCCACAGACCTTTCAGGACCGGGACAGCCACACACCATCCCCACGGGTGTGACCGGAGGCCCTGCGGTGCGTGGTCGGAGGGGCGCCATGGCATCCTCCACCTGCTGTGTGGACAGTGGGAAAGAACAGGCCCCGCCCGGCGTGAGTGTCTGGCTGTGTCCTGGAGCAGTGTCTGCCCTGAGCTGCGGGGGTCTGGGTGGCCCCCAGCCCTGGGAGATGCGGGGTCACCCAGGACCCTCACAGCTCCGAATCTGCTTCTGTTATTTATGGCTTTGTGCTGCTTCTCGGTACCCCAACTCTGGTCTGTGTCCTTCCAACCCCGACACTGTCACCTCTGCTCAAGGCCCTTCAGCAGCCGCGCTCTTCTGGGAGGTCCCCTTTCTCTGCCTTCAGCCCAGGCCTCCCTGCAGCAGCTTGCTTCACAATACCAGAGCCTGAGACAGGGGAGGAGGGTGCTGGCGTGGCTCCCCTCTCGGAGAGCTTGTCCAGCCTGGCTTGCAGAGGGCTCTCGGTCACCATGCCCTTCTTCTCTGTCTTCTCTGATTCCTTCCCCGCAAACAGTCCTGAGGATTCATTGTCACGCGAGCTCATCCTGTCTGTGTGGGCGGGAAAAGCTTCTGTTTGGAAGCCGGGTGCAGAGAGGCAGGACCCCCCCCTTCCCCCACTGCTCCCTCAAAGGAGCTGTGTGTCCTTGTTCTGCTGCTGTTCTGCCTTTCCTGATGAGCGGGGTTTGAGGCACACAGACATGGGGATATTTGTACTCTTGCTCCTGTGCCATTAGAGAGGCTGCTGCCCTGGCAGCCAGCCCCTCCTCCTCTCGGCTACACTCATGTTGCTCAGACTATATTTCAAATAAAAGAAAACCTTCTTACCATGCAGGTAGGCTCTTGTATTCCTGTTCAGGTGAGCCTGGCCCTACCCTCCTCCTCCTCAGAGTTCCCTCACTGGCCCATCTCTGAGGGAGAATGGTATTTCCTGCTGTCCAAGAAGGAAGGTCCTCTCTAGATTCTGCAGCTGTGGTTAGGAAACCAGGAGCCAAGGGCTTCTGAAGGAGTGAAGGGAGGGTCGTAATGCCAGTTAGGAGTCACCTCCAAGTCCCTCCTGCAACACTGAGCTAGTGGCATTGGCTTTTAGGGCCTACTGACATTTTGCTGGGCACCTCCATCTTTCCTGCCAATGTTACTCTTCTACTAAGAGAACCCTTTACTGGTGGGAGAAGGGAAGGGAGAGAAGAGAGGAATTTTTGTTTTTTCTACACTGTTCAAGAGGCAGTGGTATTGTCACTGTTGCAGGGAACTCAGGTGTGGCAGAATGGGGACTGGTCATGGGAGGCTGGGCTGTCTTTTCATTGATGGCAGGACTAGGACCTGGCCAGCACAAGGAGCTGGCCATGTGGAGGTGCCCTCTGACCTCTGCTCCAAGTGGCTGCTGCAGCCCTGCCAGGGTCGGATTTGGCAGGCTCTAGTGCAGCACCAGGAGGTGGGTGCTGATGGCATTCTTAGTGGCAATCTTTCAAGGAGGGCATCGAATATCAATTATAAATTATTAAGTCAGATAAATACGCCTGACCTTTTCACAATTGGGAAAAAAAAATTTCTTCCTCTAGCAAATGCCAAATTTCTAGTGGAAATGTTAAAGGCAATGGGAAAGGTTAATGCTTTTTCAGTTTCAGAGAAAGTATTTTTCAGTGTTTCCCAGGCCTGCCAAGGCCACCATGTCCCGTGCAGTCCAAGCAGGCCTGATTCTGGCTGCATACAGGGCCAGAGCCGGCCCCCACTCAATTGTCAGCCCCTCCTGATTCCAGTCTCAGGGTGCCTTCCCTGCACCTAGGGCTGTTCACAGGAACACATTACAGAGGAGGTTGATAGAAGTGTTGGAATTGGATGGCCAAGTCGCTTCCCACTCAGAGACCATGCTAGCTGGAACCTGGGTAGAGGAGGCAGTGAAATCACAGGTCTGACTTGTCCTGACCTCAGCTCTGTCTCCTTCCTGGGGCTGGCATGGAGTGGAAAGAATGTGGAGCCACTCACCAAGAAACCTGGGTCACAGCCTGGCTTCTACCCTCAACCAGCCCTTGACAAACCTCTTAACTTCAGCAGCTCCTTCCCTCAAGATAGGCCTGGTATTTCCCACCCGACTTGGTCACAGGCTGCTGTGAGTTGATAAGCCAGGAAGCATTTTCTAGTTTATGAAGCACTGTTGATGTTTGAGATGCTTGACCTGACTTTAGGCTTGGAGGGGGGAGTGCACTTCGCCCCGTTCAGTCTTAGATGCTGATGGTCAGTTCTCCACTGTTCAGTAACAACGGTAATTAACAGCACTGTAATCCCTGCTCGTGGACCCAACATCTTGCTAAAAACACTCTCCAGTGGTTCTCTCTTTGTCCTCAGCATTATCTCACAGCGATCCTCTCCATTTTATAGCGAAGGAAACCGAGGCTCAGAGAGCTTAAATAACTTGCTGGACGACCTTGTAGGTCAAGCCCATCTGGTTCTAAAGTCCACTGTGTCAACTGCTGTGTTGCCTTAGTGACTTGGCTACTCTGGCTGGCGGCCAGCTTATCACTGGTTTGCAGCCATCCAGACACCTGCTTTCCTACCTCTCCTGCAGTTGGGATGCCCACTGAGCACCAGGTTCTCTTTGGAGTCAGTCTGTGCCTCTGCACCCCAAGGAGGGCACATTTGCTTGTGGCATTCCACAGCACATGCAGTGTCCCTGTGACCTCCTTCTCATTGGGATTTACCTTGCCATTTGAAGATCGCCATTTTGGGGGGAGCTATTCCAGAAAAGGTGGCTCAACCCTCACAGGGATCATGGTTCCTTCAGGGTCCGGTATCTTTTGATCTTTTTTTCAGAGGTGTCTTTAAAGACTTGTGTTGCTATCATTTGTTATCATCAGAATATGCTTGCTGTAACAAGCACTTAGCTGCTGGAGTGAATGCTGCCCAAGTTAAACAGATAAGATTCCCACCCGTGTAGAAACTACAATTTAATACACTCTTGAGGCCTGACCAGTGACTAGTATTTATTTTCCAACTGCTTTATCTGTAAAATGATATGTCAAATTACTATAATCTGATTGGTGTAGAGAGAGTTCTTCTCCTAACTTATGTAAACAGTCTGGCTTTTGAAAACAGCTGTGGTTCAGCAAGTTCAACCCACTTTGCCTTCCGAGAGGTTGAACACCCCACCCTACCCCTAGCTACCCTGGTCATCACTGTATATTCAGCTCTGGGTACACTTCCTTTACTTGCTTGTAATTTTTTTCTTTTTCATTTTTTGAAGAAAATTAATACACATACATGGTAAGACATCCAAACAATACAAAAGGGAATACAATGAAAGTAAGCTGCTCATTGGAGGTCAGCCTTTGGTTCCACAGCCCCCTCTCCAGAATTAAGCACTGTTTCTATATCTTATGTATCTTTCCGAGTAATTCTATGCATTTCCAAGCTTTTAAAATATGTGTATTTATATATCTATTTTTTAATACAAATGATAGCATTCTCTACACAAGTGTTCTGAAGCTTGCTTTTTTTTCATTTATATCATGGAAATTGTTCCAGACTCATCCAGTGGGGTCACTCTAATTCTTTGAAAGCTCCTAGTACAGTTCCTTGTATACAGTAGTGGTTTAAAGAGTGTTTGAGTGAATTAATGCATGCCTATGTGGAAGAATCTGATTCATTTGGTAGCTGTCAATACACAGTTCTCTCAGGGCCTGATATGAGACAGAATCTTATAGATTCTGGAACATTTCTCCCTGTCTTTTCCAGGGGATCCAGGTCCAAAGCGTGACCTTTTCCACCAACAGTTGCCACAGCAGTCTTAGAGACTGGAAGCCTTCGGTCCCTCTGAAGGAAAGAGCAGACTAAGACTCAAGTCCCAGTTTAGGTTTTTTATTTTTTTGTTTTGTTTTGAGATCTCTATTTCAAATGCCTTTTTCTCAGGGGACTTTCCTAGTGGTCCAGTGTTTAGGACTCTGTGCTTCCACTGCAGGGGGCATGGGTCCAATCCCTGGTTGAGGAACTAAGACCCCACAAACCCTGCGGCGTGGCCAAAATAAAATTAAAAAAGGCTTTTTCTTATTGGGAAATGATATAGCATTACTAGAGAAAATAAAAACTATATTTATAATCTGTTTTTCCAGTTGTTTTTTGTTTTTTTTGCATATCATTTTCCAATCCTTGTGCATTTCATACTGAGTTTATGGTATAATTACGGTGGTAACAGTGGTTAACATCAAAAATACATGACAGACATCACTCTCACATTTAACAGCCTTGTGAGATAAATACTGTGATTCCTTTTGGAGGGGACTGGTTGACCCTGAGGTCATGGAGTTAGTAAGGGGCAGAGCTGAAATTTACTAGGTGTGACTAGCGCTGCACTGCCTCTGATTTTGTACCCTACTTTTTTCTACTTAATGTTACGTTTGGACATTTTCCATGTTTCTACATATCCTTGGGAATAAACTCATTGGCAACGTGATAGAATGAAGAAATCCAGCAACTAGAAGTCAAGAGTCCTAGGTTCCAATCTGAATTCTACAGCTTATTTGATCTCTCTTTTCTTGCCCTCAGTTTGGGCATCTGTCAAATTGGGAGATGGGGAGTTTTAAATTCCTGGGGATCTAGAATTGAACCTGGTTAGATTTTATCTCCTTGATCCTGTATGTGCTGTGCTTAGTTGCTCAGTTGTGTCCAACTGTTTGTGACCCCATGGACTGTAGCCTGCTAAGCTCCTCTGTCCATGGGATTTCCTAGGCAAGAATACTGGAGTGGGTTGCCATTTCTCAGTCCAGGGAATCTTCCTGACCCAGAAATTGAACCTGCATCTTCTGTGTCTCCTGCATTGGCGGGTGAGTTCTTTACCATTTGAGCCACTAGGGAAGTCCCTAAGAAGCCCAAGAAGATTTTATCTTCTTGATCCTGTATGTATTTATATAGAGGGGACTTAACTAAAGGCAAGACCTCTTGTTGAATTTCTTTTTTTATTGTTTTATTTATTTATTGACTTTTGGCCTAGATATATATAAAAATGAAAGACCCCTCCCACTGACCCCCACAAGGCAATATCACTTTTATTTGCATTTATTTATTTCAATTTGCATCAGATTTCTGCTTTTTCAGTTAGAATTCTAGTTTTTTTGAAGAAATGTTTCTTTTGGCTTTTTTCAAGCCTTTCCAAGTCTGAACTGCTTACTTGGTAATTCCAAAGCATCTTCAAATCCTTCTGTTACCCAAGTAGCTATTCATTAGAGACCTAGGGCTAGATGAATTCTTGAGCTAGTTCATTATGTCATGTGTTGGCCTTTTAGCATGTTCTTATTTTTTTAAATAATATTTACTACCCTTTGCAAATTCGAAATAATTTTTAGTGCTGCAGTACTGAAAACTCAACAAGTGTGTAGGTAATGGATCATATGGAAAAATGTGGCAAAACAATATGATGAACCCATTTAAGTCAGTTCTACCTGGGGAAAGCCTCCACCATCATGAGTGCTCATGTGACAGTGGGCCAGTTGCACCATCTCATTTCGTGGGTGAGCCTGTGTTATTTATAGATAGAGATTAGATGGCTCAATCATAAAGGATCTGCCTGCCATTGCAGGAGACAAAAGGGATACAGGTTCTGTCCCTGGGTCGGGAGGATCCCCTGGAGGAGGAAATGGCAACCCATTCCAATATCCTTGCCTGGGAAATCCCATGGACAGTGGAGCCTGGCGGGCTGCAGTCCATGGGGTCACAGAGAGTCTGGCACGACTGAACAACTAAGCCCGCGGATATAGACTAAAATCTATTAGATTTTACTTCTAAAACTTAATCCTATAGTCTTTGCCTCTATTTTCTGTGAAAATGGAGAAAGTTGATTATGTCTTTGATGTTTCAAGTGAGTGATTAAGCTGCTCTTTGGTATTTTACACCGGGAAGCTCCACTTGTTCTTAGACGTCCCCTTTCAGTTACAGCCTAGGGCACACTATATACAATTCTGTCTTCCTCTGGGGTTTCCTCGTCCTTTGACCAAGTTGCCTGAAATTTTGCCCCAAGACCTGCATGTAGACCAGGCTGTATATTTTATCTGAGGAGGAAGGTGAGTTCTGCTTCCTAAGAAGCTCTCTACCTAAGAAGGAGGTGTCCCATTTCTATCCTGGAGGTCTGGGTCTGAGGAGGGTTTTGAATATGATTTTTAAATGGGGAAAAGAAGATGAGGTGAGGGGGATGGGGAGGTGATGGTGAGGAAAAGCACAGAAAGTTGGGAAGCAGCAGGCAAGGGAGTTTGAACAGGAAGAGAGTTTAGAACTTGGACAACACGACTTTTAGGGCAGGTGATGCTGGTAAAGGTGGGGTTAGAGAGTAGGAGGAGGTGGGGCAGGTGCTAGCCAGCTCAAAAATGGAGGCAGTGGCTTGGTTGGTCCATGACATACCTTTGGTTGAACAGAAATTACAGCAGCTGTTGCCAGGAGGTATTATGTTTTAAAGAATGAGAAGAGGTAGCTGTAGTGGGAAAGGAGGGCTGACTGAGATACAGAAGATCCCTTAGAAAAAGAAGACTTTAGGAAAAGGACCAGTTCACTCTGCAAGAAGACCTGAAGAGGCCTGGGCTCGGATGGTGTCTTTCCAAGCTTGTGGAGCTTGTATCCTGGGCCTGACCAACTAATTGCTGCCCCCTGACCACAGAGGCACCCTGTTCTGGAAAGGACCTACCTCCGAGGCAGAAACTCCTGGCCCCTCTAATTGGATGTTGATTCAGAATAAGTGGATTGGGGAGGGCAACTGGCCAACACAGCTTTGCACTTGAGTCCCAAATTCCCCTTCCAATCAAACCAGAATTAGGAGTGGCTTCTTGTTGCCAGTGATCCTGTAATTGGTGTCCACTTACCCCGGCACAGCTGTGGCCACATCTCCATCCCTGGAGTGCCAGAGTGGCTAGCTCATCCCAAAGCAGCAGGGCTAGAGTCTCCACCCTCAGGATTAGGGATTCAGCTGCCTTGAGCATGGGCCTGGGGAGCTCTTGGAAGGAGGTCAGATAAGCAGTCCAGAGCACCACAGATTGGCTGGCAGAAAGGGCAGCTTGATTGCAGCAGAAGTCAGAAGTTTCCCAGAAGAGGGCAGGGTCAGCAGAAATCTAGGGCCTTCGTTGAGCTCAGGGCTGAGACCTTTAAAATGAGTGGAATCAAGAGAAGGAAAAATAGGAAACTGGAGGTGGTGGGGGTGGGTTCAGATAGACATATGTTTGATTAACTTACAGTGCTACTAATGATTTGCACTGAGATGGGTCACAGGTCTAGGGAGCTTTGAAAATGTCTGGGAAGTTTGCTACAGGTCTGGGAAGCCAATGATACTTCATAAGGTAGGTATCCCTGCAAGGAGATCAAAGCAGTCAATCCTAAAGGAAATCAACCCTGAATATCATTGGAAGGACTCATACTGAAGCTCCAAAACTTTGATCACCTGATGCAAAGAACCAACTCATTGGAAGAGATCCTGAAGCTTGGAAGGATTGACGGCAGAAGGAGAAGGGGATGACAGAGAATGAGATGGTTGGATGGCATCACTGACTCAACGGACATGAGGCTGAGCAAACTGAGGGAGATAGTGAAGGACAGGGAAGGCTGGCTGCAGTCCTTGGGGTCGCAAAGACTGTTCAGGTACCACTTAGTACCTGAACAGCTACAAGGATAATAATTAACAGTAGCCCAAGATTTTCCTACCACAGGCACACAGTTTACTTAGGGGCCCCAGGAAATTCAAAACAATTGGGAGAGTGGATCCTGGCACCAGTACCAGCTCCTACCACCCTTCATCAGTGCTCGTATTTAACAGCAAACACTGACTGCCTTGTATCATGGTTATTTTCAAACACAGAGCCACAGCATGTGCTCTTCTGCGCAAACCTCTGTCAGAGGATTGATGGCGATTCTGTTTTAATTTTCTGTCTTTCTTTCAGGCTTGAGACGTTCTCAAGGATAGAGACTATAACACCCTCAATACCTGCCATAATGCCTGGTGTGTTGTAGTCAGCTGTGACTTAATAAATTCTTATTGGATCAACAGCTATGACCTTCAGGATCATAAAGGATCATGACCTCACTCCTCTTAACAAAGGAGAGAGATAAAGTTCAGAAATGGTGAGCCACCTGCCCAAGGTCACACAGCACTCAGTGAAAAGGCCGAACTATAACCCGAGTCTTTGGACTTTTGGCCTAATTCTTGTTAAACACCAATTTATATATCCTCTTTCTCCTGCTAGACTATAAATCCAAGAAAGAGAGTGTGCCTTTTCCATCTCTCCATCCTTGAATGCCTTGACCCTCCTTACTCAGCTGTGCCCTGATCATCATTAAATTGGCAGATAGCAAGAAGCTGAGAAGAACAGATTATACACTGGATGACAAGAGCAGAATTCAAAAAGATTCAGGTAAGAAAGAAAGGGAATGTGAGATTAGGAGAACGAGATTTAAGTTAAAAGTGAAAGTTCACACTTAGGATAAAAAAAGATTTTACAAGTAGGTAAAGTAGGAGTGGACTTAGATGAACAGAGGTTTGTGTTGAAAATTTACAGGCTTTGAAATAATTTGGAATAATTTGTCTGCCCAAAAAATTATTGCTAATTGTGTGATGCCCAGACCCAGAGAGGTGCTAATTCAGTTGTGGGCTGCTCTGGTTTGACCTCTGTGGGGGTGTGTGTGTGTAACATTTTCAAAAGGAAATGGATAAACTGGAGAGTCACTGGGGTAACTAGTGGTACCATGTTCCATTGTTGGAAGAGAAATGGTCTGAAAGGTAAGTCCAAATTCCTCACTGGACTAGGCAAGGCCTTCACAATGAGGGTTCCTGCCTAAATCACTTCTCTATTTTTTCAGTTTTTTAAAATGTGTATTTATTTTTTGGCCACATCAGGAGGCATACAGAACTTCCCTGCCCAGGGATTGAACCCATGACCCCTGCACTGGAATCATAAATTTGTAACCACTGTAACCCTTGGACCACCAGGGATGTCCCCACTTCTCTATTTGACCAAATCCTTTACACTTGAGTGATGTGAATACTGAGCTGTTTCATACCTCCTTATCTTAGTGCATACTAGTCTCTCCATCTGGAATATTCTACCCTACCCTCCACCCACAACAGTCTATTTGTGAGTGCCTGTGCCATTTCCAAAATCCTTCTTCAGCTTTACTTTCTTCTTTGAAAACTATCCTAACCAAATCCCCAGGCAGAGCCAACTACTCTTTCTTCTATACTTTATGCTTCCCTATACATAACTTTCGGAGAAGGCAATGGCACACCACTCCAGTACTCTTGCCTGGAAAATCCCATGGACGGAGGAGCCTGGTAGGCTGCAGTCCACGGGGTTGAGAAGAGTCGGACACGACTGAGCGACTTCACTTTGACTTTTCACTTTCATACATTGGAGAAGGAAATGGCAACCCACTCCAGTGTTCCTGCCTGGAGAATCCCAGGGATGGGGAAGCCTGGTGGGCTGCCGTATATGGGGTCACACAGAGTCAGACACTACTGAAGCGACTTAGCAGCAGCAGCACACATAGTTTTATAATTGTACATTTTACCTTGCAGTGTATTTTGCTTCTATTACTCTCACCCTGTTAGACCATAAGATTCTAGAAGGCACAGATCCTGTGACCCTTGACTCTAGCACATGTGCTCCAGCTTGATACAGGGGTGCATGCTTAGTCACTTCAGTTGTGCCTGACTCTCTGCGACCCCATGGACTGTAGCCCGCCAGGCTCCTCTATCCATAGGGTTCTCCAGGCAAGAATACTGGAGTGGGTTATCATGCGCTTCTCCAGGGGATCTTTCTGACCAAGGGATTGAACCCGAGTCTTTTGGGCCTCCTGCATTGGCAGACAGGTTCTTTACCACTAGTGCCACCTGGGAAGCCCCATTGGTACTCTAAACTTAAAGCAAATGAGCCAAAACTCCAAGCAGACTTTCAAATACGTGAAGGACTGTCGTGTAGACAACTGAAGAGATTTTAATATGCCCACTTCCAGGAAACCAGAAACACGGATGCATGGCTGTGTGTGGGCAAATTTGGCAAGTTCAGGCTCATTGGAAGAAGTCTTCAGTATTGGCTAAGACTCTTAGACTCCACTAATAGAAGTCTTACTTGAATCAGCTTGAGCAAAGTGAGAGAATTTTTTGGATACAGTTTCCAGGAAATGGTTGAACTGCCAACCTGCAGGAAGGCCACAGATAAAGCTGGGTCTCAGGAACACTTGCAACAAGGCACCTGGAAGCCGCAGGACTCTGTGCCCCCTGCCTTTGCTTCTCTCTGTGTCAGCTTCCTTCTTCCTCACTGCAAACTGGCTTCTCCACACAGCAAGAAACATTGCTACTAAAAGCTGGGACCTTGCAGCTTATAGCTAACCACCACGGAGGTCCAGGTTTTCTTTCCCAATTCCAGTTGAAAACATTTTGGTAAAGAACCTTGGTTGGCACAGCTTGGGTCTGATGCTTACTTCTGTGGTCAAGGAGATAACGAGCGTGCTCAGTCTCTACGCCCATTGCTGTTCAGTCCTAGGTCATGTCTGACTCTGAGACCCCATGGATTGCAGCACGCTTGACTTCCCTGGCCACTCCTAGAGTTTGCTCAGATTCACATCCACTGAGTCAGTGATGCCATCTAACCATCTCATCCTCTGTCATCCCCTTTTCTTGCCCTCAATCTTTCCCAGCATCAGGGCCCCTGGGTACTGTGAATAGACTGGCTTGAGTCAGAGGGAGGTTTCAGGGAGTTGGGGAGGGAGTGTGCAGGATCAAGACATTTGCCATTGGAAGTATACAGTGAAAGAAGAGCCATTTCCAAAAGGAGTAAGGATGTGAGTGCAGTTTATAGAACAGAGAGTTCTCCTTTGTTCCAATTTTCTAATGACTATAACCATACAGCTCAGGTACTTTCTGGATGCTTTCAACGGGGTAGGAGAATAAAGGATGGGTAAACAGGGCTTCCTGGTGGTTCAGATGGTAAAGAATCTGCCCGCAATGCAGGAGACCCAGGTCTGATCCCTGGGGTGGGAAAAGCCTTTGAGGGAGGGGTATTCTCCATGTCAGTATTCTTGCCTGGAGAATCCCTTGGACCCAGGAGCCTGATGGGCTACACTTCACAACTGAGTGACTTCACACACACACACACACACAGACTGTGGTCACTTCCACTTTTACAACCAGAATTAGACTACTAAGGATTTTGATCTAAGAAATTGTCGAATGATTATATTGTTTTTCTGGGCATTAGGACTCAGCCCACTTCCCCCTGGGGTGCTGGGAAATTGAGGCTGAACAGGGTGGAGAAGGAGGTTCAATAATTCTAGAGTTTACTGAACCCTTAATCTACCCTAGATAATAGAGAGAAACATTCTGAGGAGTTCTGGCCTCCTCGGAACTGAGGTTACTTATGTAGGTACGTGGGTGTGGGTCTCAGTGTTGGGCCAATAGCCACTGGCAAGGCCAGGGTCAGTCAGGGCTGCCGCCAGGAAGAGGGACGGGCCCTGAGCTCCCTGGGCTCCCGCTGGATTCAGTCCAGGTTCCCTCCCCTCCCCATCACTGCCTCTTCCAGCCCCCACCCCGGCCATCTTTGGTCTTTCAGGGCTTTGCCCCCTACACCCGACGCAGCTCCTCCGGGCCTCCCGCACCTTACACCAGGCAAAGGCCGCAGAGCCCGACCTTCCGCACCTACAAAACGGGGGCGAGTGGGGAAGCCTGGGTCCCAGGGACCCGGTGAGGGAGGTGAGGGGCCTGCGCTCCGTCCCTTTCTAGAGCCGCACCCCACCCCCTTCCGCTCCTGCTCCCAGGCCTCTCTGACCCCTGACCCAGCGCCCGGGGCGGCGGCGGGCGCCGGGAGGGCGCTCCACACGCGTCGGGCGGTCGGCTGGGGGGAGGAGCCGACGCCCCCGAGTGGGCCCCTCAGGCAGGGCCTGGCGGGGCCCCTCGCGGCCCGGCGCCCTCCAGCGCCTCGGAGGCCGGGTGGCCGGGCGGGCCGGGGGAGGGACAGCAGCAGGTGACGACGGCCGGGCCGGGGCTATAAATAGGGGCGCGCGTCAGCCGCGGGCGAGGGGGCGGCCGGCGCGGGCCTGACGGGCGGGGGCCGGGAGCGCGGGCTGCGGCCGAGGCGGGCAGGGCCGGCAGCAGCATGGGGTCGCGGAGGGGCCCCGGCCGCGGCTGGGGCTCGGGCGGACGGTCTGAGGCGGGGGGCGACGGCGAGGAGGACGGGCCCGTGTGGATCCCCAGCCCCGCCAGCCGCAGCTACCTGCTCAGCGTGCGGCCCGAGACCAGGTGAGTCGCGCCCTCGGGGCCGGGCCGGGCCCAGGCTCGCTGGCGGGCGGAGGCCGGAGCGAGGCCTCAGGAGGGGCCCCGCCCGGCCTGTGGAGGACGTGGTGCGGCCCGAGCGGCCCTTAGGGCCCTTCAGGGGCCCCCTGGCCGCTGCCGGCTCCGTGGGCCTCAGGCCTCAGGCCGTGCGAGGCCCTGGGGACGAGGAGGGACTACTTTGAGGTGATTTCCCAGGGTCCCGAGTGGCGCCTTATCTTCCCACCTCACTCCCGCCCCTCCATACCCTCGCCCCACGCTCAGCTACTCCCTGGCTTCGGATTCCACAGCCCGAGATAAGGAAAGCCAGACGGGCTGACATTCCTGCTGGCTGGAGGGGGAGGGGGGAGAACATTCTCCGGGGTGGGCAGGGGTAGGGGGGATGCCAGAGGCACTGCCCTGAGAGGGGCAGCTTAGTTCAGGAGTCACTGGGAAGAAATAAACTATGCAAAGAAGGTGCTTCCTCTGGGCCCTGGTCTTTCCTGGGATCTTGGTGGGGCTGGTGAGGTGAAGGGGTGGCCTGAAATGCTGGTCAGTCTGCCTGAGGATTCAGAGCTCCAGGCTCTGAGGCCGCTAGTCGCCCTGCCCAGTTTGGGGGGATGGGTGCCATCCCCAGGATGTCAAGGGAAGGAGCCTAAATGATCCTCTTCCAAGAGTTGAAGAGGTATGGTTGCTTTGTTTTAGGAGCTAGGCTACCCACAGGTGGAAAGACTTGCACTGGCAAGACAATAGATTGGCATTTTGGTCCTCAAGGGCTTGCCTTGTGGCTCAGACTGTAAAGCATCTGTAATGCTGGAGACGGGTTCTATTCCTGGGTTGGAAAGATCTTCTGGAGTAGGAAATGGCAACCTACTCCAAGATTCTTGCCTGGAAAATGCCATGGAAAGAGGAGCCTGGTGGGCTACATAGGGTCGCAAAGAGTCGGTCGGGACTGAGCTAGTCTTTTGGCCTTCAAAGGCACACAGACACACAGAGACACGTGCATTACCATGGAGATGGACACTTCCTGTCTCCTCTGGGCAGCTTAGTTTCCCTCCAACTCTGGGGTCTATTCCAAAGGGAATTGTGATGGATGGCTAGTGGGTGAGTAGTTGTCACTGCCCCAGAACTTGGCTAATCATAGGTTATATACGGAAAACAGCCCCTCCTCTGAGAAGCTGCCTGGGGACCTCTTGTCCTCCATTCTTAAAATGGCACGAAAACAGACATCAAGGACATTCAGGAAAAGTCCCAGGCACTTCCCCGTGGATTGGCTGAGTTCTGTTGACCTTGGAGTTGGAAAAGTTCAAATGTAACCAGAACCGGTTTCTGCATAAAACTCGTCAAATGGTGTCACATGTCTGGGGCAGGGCGGAGGGCTGATGTTAGTGACTGAGTCAGACTCGCCAAGGCCCCTGGCTGCCAAGAAAGCATGCCCCTTACTCTAACCACTGGATCTATGGAAAAACTGGAATGAAATGTGTGTATTTATCCAGTCCGTGGTGAAGCTGACTGCCCTATGGGAGCCTCAAGAATTGTCTCACACTTGTAACAGAGATTGTGTCTGGGCTTTGTCAATACTAGTGGTACAGCAGAAGAGGGATGCAGGGCCCTTCTCGGAGACAATGTTGGGGTGGCTTGCAAACCAGACATAACTGGGGGGTCAGGGGAACGGGGCTGTTAGGAAAAAGGGTGAGCAGTTGTATGACAGATAAAATTACATATCTGATGAGCGGTGTGTCAGCCTGAGAACTGCAGGTGGGCTAGAAGTGTCTGGCTTAAGTCCCTTTGGGCCTAAGTGAGAATGGTCTTAAATGGAGATTCTTTTCATCAAGTGCTTGGAGAGGCAGGGCTGGGACATTGGGAGAGAGGGTTTTCTAGCCCAAGACTGTGGCCTGTGGGCTTACCCCTTCCAGGTGGCCACAGACCAGCCAGGTCCTGAGGCACCAGGAAGGCCAAGTTTCTCTCACCTCTAGAAAAGCCTCTGGCCAAGTAGGGGAGACTATGACAGTGAATGGGGCTGTTGGGGACTTGAGGTGGGGTAGGGGCCAGTTCATACTTCTCTGTCAAGACCTGACTCTTGTGTTAGAGCAGGTAACAGTACAGCCAGCCTTCTCTCTCTCAGAGCAACCTGAATGCCTGTGGGGATGGGAAGAGGGGCCAAGAGATGAAGAAAGAGGGTCCCTTGAGGGCTTCGTCAGCTAACCCTGGCTCCTGAACCCTGACTTTCCCAGAATTCTGACTGAGAGGCAAGTTGTGGCCCACTCACTTCTTCAACCTTTCCTGGGTCTGCTTCCATACATATCTATCATGGAGCTTGTGAGTCATCATTCTGTGAGCCTTGGGAGGGTGGGCTGCCGCTGTGAGGTGATGGACAGCTGGACTGGGAGACAGGTACCAGAAGCCATGGCCCAAGTCTAGAACTTGTCTTCCTGTGCATTCCTTTCCTTTCTCCAACACTGGGGGGATTTCCAATCCATAGTTAGCTCAGGAGTGAGAGGTCCAACAAGGAAGTAACCCCCACAAACTGTTGCCCCAACTTCCTGTAGATCTATCCTCACTCCTATGGGAAGATGGAGCCTGGATGAGCTAGAGAAGGTTAAGGAGCCACAGTCAGGTGTTTGCAGTTATAACTGAATTTTGAGGGACATTGAGACATTCCAGAAATCTCTGCCTCCTCATTTCTTGGATGCACTTGGCCCAAGTGGGCCCAAAGGAGCAGTAAAGCTGGTGATATTTGCTGTAGTTTTGTGGCATCTCTTCCGTTTGGCTTGGGTAAGGAAGATTGTCTAGGGCTTTCAGGAAAACTGAAGCATCAGGCCAGGACTTTCTGAGGGCCTTTTGTGTCCCAGAGTATATGAAAGCCAGGAAGAATGGGAGGCCCCAGCTTCTAGGGACAGTCCTGGTTCCCCCCACCCTCCTCCCTCTCCCCCCCCTCCCAGGCCTACTTTTCTCCTTTATGAAGAGACTTTTACTTCGTGGGCCCTGAATTTCTATTCTATAAAATGAAAGTATCACTAAGAACGTCTTTAGGCCTATTTATCCCATCACTGAGCTTCCCTAGTGGCTCAGTGGTAAAGAATCCACCTGCCAATGCAAGAAATGCAGGAGATGCAGATTCCATCCCTGGATTGGAAAGATCCCTTGGAGTAGGAAATGGCAACCCACTGCAGTATTGTTGCCTGGGAAATCCTATGGATAGAAGTACCTGGTAGGCTACAGTCCATGAGGTTGCAAAGGTAGGACACAACTGAGCGACTAAACAACAACAACATCCCAACATTTGATGCCTCTGATTCAGACCACCTCACAATCAGGAATTGGGGAGTTCCTGGGTGAGAGCCCTGAGCCAACCTCTGGCCCAGCCAGCAGGTCATAGGCACCTTCTGAAGACAGGGGGCCTTCACTGCCTGGGACTCCTCCTGACATGGCTGATCAACTAAGGTCGAGGCCTGGAGAAAGCAGGATGAGGCCGGGAAACTCTAGGGCTGGAGAGAGCCAGGGAGGGGTCACTGTCACAACTCAGTCCCTTGCCCACTTGCGGGTGGAAGCTGTCATTTCCTGTGAATTAGAGAGCTGATTCTCCCCATCCCCTTCCCAGGGAAGAAATCCAGACCGAGCAAAGGAGAAATCTCCATTCTAAGGAGAAAGGCAAAGGAAGTCCATGATAAGGAAAGGTTGGAGTTGAAATCATGGGAGGTCTGCCCTCACGGCCTCCGGAGGATTTTTAAAGCTCTGAACAAAGGTAGCTGCATTCTGGAGCAGCAGCTTTTCTAGGGGTAGAAAAGTACATCCTTCGGGTCTGAAGGATGTACTTCCCTAGTGGTATCCATAAATCCAGGCACGCAGAAGTGGAAGCCATGTTTGGGGGCAGAAGATGAATTTGTTTTTTTTGTTGTTGTTATACAGATAGAGTGGTTAGAGATGCAGACTGAGAGTTCTGTTGAGCAGATTGGGCTGTTGATTATGAAGGGAGAGCTGTTTTCACAGTGGGGACAGCTGAAGGGAGTGAGTGTAGTTGGGAGGGGCGGGGGCCTGAGCTCTCCCAGGGAACTGTGACCCTAGACCCCTCTGGAGATATTTGTGTTGGAAGGGTGGAGGCAGAGATGAAAGTTGGCTCATACCCACTGGATCTCCACTGAGGGGCAGCTCTGTGTGATCCTCACCCTGCAGTGGCCTCCTCAGCCCCCAGCTGGTTTCAACTCTCAGCTGTCTTGGAGCAGGAGGGGTGATCAGCCTCATGGGCCTTGTGCTGGTCTGACCCAACTGGGTGCCTCCTGGCTCCTGCTGAATTAACCGCTTTGTTTTCCTCCTCTTCTTGACTCTCCCAGCTGGTTTGCCTTGCCCTGGCCTCTTTAACCATACTTTAACATATTAATGGGTGTTCTCCAAGCCACCTGTCTCCTTCCCAGTCTCTGAGGGGATTTCCAGGAACTGGGGGCTCTTCTCCCCCAAAAGGCTGAGGGTTGAACAGGAGCTGCACCCTGCCCCCCACCAGCTGGTGTGCTGCAGATTGGGGGAGATGTACCAGGCAGCTATGAGTGACTCAAGGACCCAGGACACACCTTTCTTAAAGCTCGTCCCCAAGGGGCCTCCCTCCTGCCTAACCATTTCCCTGGACCCTGCTACACTTAACAAGTTCTTGGTTTCAGATACATGGGTGTCCGGTGGTGAGGCCACTTGCTAACTGGAGCCAGCCAAGTAAGACAGCTGGTCCCTTTTAATAGAAAGGCCCTTGGGCCCCAGATGGTGGCCGATTAATACTTTGCCTACTGTTGTTGATTTCACCTCCTCCTGTCTTTGCTTTTTTGGCCTAATGATTCCGTTTGCTGTTTTTGCTTAGCTTATCAAGCAACCGGTTGTCTCACCCCAGCTCTGGAAGGTAAACGCACCATTGCATTACATTTCTCTGACTGCTTTTTTTTTTTTTCTTGGGTCTGGGCACTGAGGGGCCTCTGGGTGACTGCTTGTGCACTAATAACCAAGCTGCATGGGGTCAGGGGAGCGGAGAGGGTGGTTGGGGATGGTGTGAGCGGGCACTCAGTGAGCATGGATCTCACGGGGGCCAGAGTTGATGCTTGCATGGACCATTTGAAAGGGGTGCCGGGACCCAGAGATAGGCAGGGGTTCCCAAGATGCCTGCAACTCTATCTCTGTGCCCCTGGGACAGGCACCACGGGGCCAGAACAGAGAACCTCCAGTCGCGTGACCCGTTTCCTCCTCCTCCTAGGTTTTCATGGTTTTTGTAACCACATATCTAGGTTTGACACCTTATTGTCTGTCTTCTAACCGTTTCTACTTCCTTAAAAAAATTTTTTTTTTTCCTCAGTCCCTTAAGTTCTCCTTCTGTTATCTCCTTCTCTGAATTTCCCTCTCCTTTGACTTCTCTCCACCCCTGCAGACTGAACTCTGTGAGGTCAGGGCTATTATGTGAGTGTTTTTTTGTGTTAACTTATTCTCTGAATCTGCTTCAGAGACAGAACAGGGCCCCAGCAGGCCCACAGTCAGAGTTTGCCTGTTAAACGACTGTCCTCTTACCTCCTTAACTGGGGACAGCTCTCTACCCCTGGCTGAACTGACAATTGTGATCAAAATGGGAACATTTCCTGGCTACTTCCCACCACTTGGGCCTCCTCCAAGACTCTGGTAGATCTAGGGAAGAGTTAGCCATAGTTTCTTCACACAGAGAAAGATTTCTGCATAGCTAACTGGTTTATGAATAGCTAATAATGTCTACAGGGATGGTCAGTAGCTACTATGTACGTTTCCTGTGATGGGGTGGATACTGAAGGGGCAGAAGACAGGATATCCAGCTCATTCAAGCGGAGTATGGTTAAGTGCTAAAAGAGAGTTTGGAAGTTTATTTAAAGCAAGGTAAATACCAAACCTATGGGCAGGATTAGGTTTCTTTGAAGATGTTGAAAACCAGCGATGATTCTGGAGTTCTATAGAGACACATGATTAGGCTGTGATAGTCTTATGAATTCACGGAGTTGGAAGGACTTGAAGGTGTCAGGGTAGGACTAGACCATTTCCAGGTGCGTGGACTTCCTGGCTTCCCAGGAGAGTGGAAGCAGCAGACTTGGAGTCCATCTCACGTCTGAGTGGTTTGGAAAATAGGAACAGAAAGCTGGTGACAATTTATTAGAATATGATAGTATATGCAATGACTCTGTCCCCACCAAATGCACCCTGGATCCGCTTTCCTAGAGGGTGTTTTTCTAGCTGTACTTTTCAGCAGTTACTTAGGATTTTCCATTATAAGAATGTTATAATATAGTTAGAACCTAGTCTGGAAATTTTAAAAGATAAGCATTCTTTCTTATAAAACAAAAATAATGAGCTAACTACCTGTTGTTAAATATCTAGCATGAACACTTGTCTCTGCAAATTTTCCTGAAGCCTGATTTCCCTGTTTTCCTCATTTACCCAGTAGCTTATTTTCTTTGACTTGTCCAAGCAGCTTCAACCCTAAGAGCCTAGGCTGAGTATGAGAGCCAGGTTCACATTCATGAGTAAATTAGGATTCAAATTAGGTAGGGAGGACATAATTAGGGATGTTTTGAATTAGCTGAAAAATCATAGAAGTCTGATGACTTTTGGCAGGGCAGTTTCCTCTAGAAACTGCTGGTTGGGAGTTGGTAGTCCCCAGAGTCAGAAGTTGCTGGTAGTATGAGAGCAGTGAGAAATGTTCTCAGATGTTGTAACTCCCAAGTGTCAGTTGACGGGTCTAGATCCTGAAGGACCTTCTATTTTCGAATGGATTAAAAGAGAAAGGAAAGAACAGTAGTTTCTTCCAACAGTAAGCTACAAGAAGACAGTTCTTAGAACTGTCTAATAAGTTACTTAGGTTCCAGGTGGGAGTGTGGCAGGGAGTGTTATAGCAGCCTTCACCACAGACCCTAGTTGGGATCCTCTTTCTGGGTAGTCTTTCTGGGGGAGAACTCCTGTCAGCTCCCCAGAGGCCAAGGCATCTGCGAACCTGTGCAGAGATGGCTGGACCTCTCTCAGTCCAGAAGTCTTACTTGATTCCAGGCCTTCCTCCTGGGATGCAAGCTTTCTCCTCAAACTCAAGTCCGGAATGACATCCACAGAGATGGTCAGCTGAATGGGGATGCCCTCCCAACAAAGTAGGGCTGTTAAGCTCCTGTCTGCTTGTGTTCCCACAGACTCTTACCTGCCCCTGTGGAGAGGTCACAGGCAGACACACACTGCCCATGGGCAACCGCCCCTTCCTCCAAGGCACAGAGAAAAGCAGCTTTGAGTGATCTGTCTGCCCCCCAACAGTTCTTCCTGCTCCTCCTCATGTCATCCCTCACAGTCCTCCCTGCTGCTCACTAGAGGGTGTATGGGTTGGGGGCAGGAAGAAGAGGGCTGGGCACGGCTTGTGCACTGCACAACCTGGCTATGTGGTTACACGTCATGCCTAGGGATGCATTGTGTCTCTGCTGGCCCATGAAGGGTTTGGCATGGTGGTTTGCTGCGTGTGGGCAGGTAGGAGAGGACTGTCAATGCTGAGCAGTGCTGGTGAGTCTGTGATCAATTCAGTGAGCCCACAAATGCCTCTGAGTTCTGGGAGGTGGACTTTCACAAGGGAACCAAAAGCCCTGACTTTCGCAGGGGTGGATCTGCTTGTGATTGGCAGTCCTGTTGGTAGGTCCCGGAACTGCCAGTATTCACTTGAGCATGTGGTACCCACTGGAGAACAAGGGAGCCATGGCTGGCTTTCCACTGGAGGTCCATAGCCCTGTGTAGGGTCAGGATTCATTTGACTCTTTCTTTTCTGATATTTCTAGGAACTAGAGGCTGCCATTGGTTCTAGACCCCTGGCATTGGCCAGCTTGTTCTTTGTCTGCTATGGGTCTATGCTCACAAAGGCAGGGGCTTTTCTTCTGACCCCTGAGCTCCTGGGACCTGTTATCCTTGGGGTCAGCTGGCTTTCCCTCCATGGCATGAATGGAGGTTCTGCTGTGCTGGGACCTCCATCTCCGAAGCTGGGCCTGCCCATGTGTATGTCTCCCCCATGCACGAGCTTACCTGGAGCTGAAAGGTGGAATGTGAAGCAAGGCCCCCCAGTAAGGATGGAATGGGAATGCCAGGACTAGAGGTCTGGCATGTGCATAAGCCTGGTCCCTGGTCAGAAGGGACCTGTCTTAATGGGTCTGGGTCAGGATTCCATTCAACCCCTGGTCACTTCCCTGCCCAAAACCTTGCCACAAGACCTAGCTCTCTTGAAGAAAGACTTGCCCAGGTGCTAGAGCCATAACCACAGGATGCTGGATGGACACGGTAAGATGTAAGCCACCTTGGACCACTTCAGGCCATGGCGCCGTGCAGTGGAGATAGGAGAAACGCTGCTCTGAACAGTTCTTTGCCTTTCCTAGGAGCACCTTCTGCTCCATCATTGCTCAGCTAACAGAGGAGACCCAGCCGCTATTTGAGACCACACTCAAGTCCCGGGCTGTGTCCGAGGACAGCGACGTCAGATTCACCTGCATCGTCACAGGTAATGAGGCTGTCTGTATGATCCATGCCAGGGCTGCCACACAAGTCAGGGTCCAAGGGGTCTGTGGGCACAGGCATGGAGAGGGGTTGGCTATGCAAGTTGACACTGGTCTTCTTAGCTTTCTCTCCAGTTTAACTTCTCCATGTGGGTGGGGGTCCCTTTCTCCTCCCACTCTGAAGCCACACATACACCCTGGTGTTCTTCAAAACCTGTCTTCCATATAGGTTCCTCACACTCAGACAAGCATATGCAATTGACGAATCTTATTCCAAGGAAAGAAGCTCTCTGGCTGAAAGAGGTTTTCAAGGCCATCTCTCAAATAGTCCCATTATACAGTTGAGTAGCTTGAGACTTTGGAGTCTCAAGCCTGATAGACAGTTTAATATATAGTGATTCTGAATGCAGACCCTGACTGGAGTCAGGCTGCCTGGCTTAGGATGCTGGCTTGTCCTCTTTCCAGTTATATGATATTGAGTACTTCATCTGCAAAGAGGGGACTGTTAATGGTATGAATGCAAAGCATTTGGAATGATACCTGACATATAGTAAGTACCATATAAGTGTTAGCAATTGGCTATCATTATGTGTATTTCACCTGATTCCATGGTGGAATTTGAAGCAACAGGTTGGCAGAATAGGAAGAGAGAGATACTCCTTGGAAGGAGAGGGTAAAGGGGTGAGGGCTGGGAAGCTGGCTCTGGGCACTGCCCCTCCCCCACACCTCCCAGCACTGGCTCCCATGGCGCTAACCCCACCAGGTCTGTAGGACTCACCTACGGGTGCCTGCCTCTCTCAGCTCTGCAGCCATCAGGTCAAGGTTCTCTCCGAGAGACTTTTTTTTTTCCCCAGTAAATCAAGAGCATTGATGCCCTTGATGACTTGCCAGCAGTGATATGCCCTGATTCTAGGGAGTGTGTCTGCCCCAGCCAGCTGAACAGCTTCTCTAGGATTGGGTTCCCTGGGCAGTTTTCACCTTGCCCAGAACCTTATGAGCTCCCAACTGAGAACACTTCTCAGGGACACAAGATGCACTTGCATCCCTCACCTTTGTACAGTGAAACACATTTTGCAAAATTTATATGGTTCCATTGTTGAATTCTTACAAAACCCAGTGAAGTCAGTGCTATTATTAGTCAGATTTTACAGAGAAGGATACTAGAATAGGTTAGGTGACTTGCCAAAGCCCACGAAGTTGGCAAAGAGGAGACGCTGCTGTTGCCCTCTGCAGCATCTGATGCTGCTTGCTTATGCCTACATCTGCTGCATTACTCTGGCAGTAGCCATTTTCTAGGAAAACTCAGCTCTTTCATGACACCATGCTGTTGCATCTGTTATTTTCTCCATATAGAACGTCCTTAATCCTTTTTAACAAAACTTAATTTTTATTTTATCAAATTAATATATTATAAATAGTTTAAGATTTCAAATTGAACTAAAAATGCAATTATCAAAATACAGCCATTCACCCCTCTCATCAGTTTGCCTTCCTAGAAGCAATTGTGTTCAGCCTTTAGCACTCTCTTATGATGTGTACACATTTCTGTAGTGCTGGTGTAGTTTGTGAATACTGCTAACTTTTGAGTCTTCAAATTTAGATGCTACCCAGTCTTCCTGTTATAGTAGAAAGGAAATTAGCTCTTTTTACAATTACTTTCTCTGCTTCATCTCACTTACCTTCTAAGAATAGTTATATCATAATTTTTGTTTAATCAATATTTACTATTTACTTTATTATGCCTCTGCAGTATTAATCATAACTGAACATTGTAGTGTACTATGGTTATATTTCTTTATTCTGTTTTTCATAAGGTTAGTCCTTTCTTTAATTTTTCTTTTAATTAGCTATTTGGTATCTATGACTAATTTTTCTTATACTTTCTAATAGCCTTTTAAAACAACTTTCCACAAGATTGATACCATCTGTCCTCTGTCAGCTTCTTTCCTTAGAGACATCCCTATTCTATTTGAACTGGTGGCCTTTTAGGCCTAATACACAGATGTTATACCGGGTCTTCCCTTTGCCCTTCTCCTGAGCTTGATTCAGTTTCCTGGGTCTCATGTCTTCCTTTTTCTTGGTTTACTCTCTGGCTTTATTGAGCTACACCCAGTGGCTTCTTCAGGTCCCAAAGATGATACAACAGCGAGAGGCATTATGATGACAAGCTCTCGGCCTCTCTCTCCTTTGGGTCATCCTGTTCCAGAGTGACTTGGTTGCTCTCTCTGTCTGGTACACAGTTGTCATCTTAGGATCTCCCTTCATCA
The DNA here is from genome assembly GCA_007570785.1 of Antilocapra americana. NCBI lineage: Eukaryota > Metazoa > Chordata > Mammalia > Artiodactyla > Antilocapridae > Antilocapra > Antilocapra americana. Next base: position 2,323,948 of record ML663015.1, read on the forward strand.
TCATCCTGCAGGTTCCCTTTACCTCTCCTGTAATAGACTTCCTGTTTATCTGTATTCTACATTTGTCTCTTTCTTGACTTACATTCTTATTTTGGTAGCTTCCTAGAAGTATATGGTAAATAAATGTTAGACAATTTGTGTCTGAAAATGTCTTTATTTATTTATTTGCTTTACTCTTGATGGAAAGTTTGGCTGGGTATAGAATTCTAAGTTAAAAATAATTTTCCTTCAGAATTTTGAAAACTTTGCTGCAGGTTGCCTTCTTGTTTCCAGTGTTACTGTTTAGAGCAGGAGGGCAGTTTGATTCCTGATTCTGAATAGGAGGCCAGTTTTCCTCTCTGGAATCTTTTAAGAGTGTTTTGATATTTCATAATGGTGTATCTTAATACGAGTGTCTTTATCCAGGGGCATGCTTTGACCCTTTCAGTATGGAAACTGACAGCCTTTAGTTCTGAGGTAGTTGAGATTATTTTGATCTTGATTTCTTCCTCCTGCTTTCTCTGTCCTTTCTTTCTGGAACACCTGTGCATATCTCCTCCCCAGACTCATTTTCTTACCTTTTCTTCTCTTTCACCTATTTGTCTTTTTGTTCTTCTTGAGAGATTTCCTCAGTGTTATCTTTCAACTCTTTTGTTGGGTTTTTAATTTCTAAGAGTTTTTTAAAAATCGTTTTCTAAAGCATTCTGTTATTCTCATGAATGTAATATTTTCTCTAAACTCTCTGAGACTAGTAATGGTAGTTTTCTAAAAGTGTCCTATGTAGTTTGTGTTTCTTCCAATTTGCTCTTTTCTATTTAATTGTTTTGGTTCTTCATCTCCTATTTACAGGGTTTCCTCAGGTATCTAGGAATCTTTGGTTGTCAGATAATGATTACGAGTAGGAGACTAAAAAGCTGATTGGAAGTTCTGAGCATGTAGGAGGAGCCTGAAACCTTGGGTCTTCACTTTAGGGTGACCTGGCCACCACTAGAGTTGGGAACTGACAAAATGAGTTTCTTTAGTTACTGTCTCTTGGACTAGCTAGATTCCATAGTGAATACTTTTCTTGTGTCTTGATGAGTTTTCTGGAAGCTCTGCAGATTAGAGGGTTGGGTGGGCTCCCAGGATAGAGTATTTATTTCATAGCTATGTCTTTCCATAGAAAATTCATGCCCTCAACAGTGCTGGTTTACCCTCAGGGCAAAGTTTTACTTTTCCAGATACTAAACCTCATCTTTGGCCATGTTGGGGAAGGAGCAGTTAGTTACCCAGTGGTATGGAGAGGGTGAGAAGATTCAGAGACCTAATTGTTTTCACACCCTTTTTAACTTCTCCTTCTTTCCCTTTATATCCAGTCCCAGAGGTATCTGGTGGCAAGTTCCTGTGCCCTTTGGGATTTTCTGGTGTTCAAAGGATAGTTCTCAGTTTCTCGTCTTAGGGTTAAGCTGTCTTGAGTCTGTTAAGTCAGTTTCTACTTGTCCATCTGCTTTCCAGCTTTCAAAATATTGTTGTTCCTATTGCTTTCATTTCTATTATCCCATTTATTTTGGTGGATACACACACACACACACGCTTTCCTGGTGGGTCAGATGGTAAAGAGTCTGCCTTCAACACAGGAGACATGGGTTCAAGTCCCTGGGTTGGGAAGATCCCCTGGAGAAGAGAATGACAACCCACCCAGGATTTTTGCCTGAAGAATTCCATGGACACAGGAACCTGGCAGGGCTACAGTCCATGGGGTTGCAAAGAGTCAGACATGACTGAGCAGCTAACACACATACACACATATATTTTTTAATAAAAAACTCATTACTGTAGTTTAGTGGGTTTGGGTGAGAGAGTGAAAGTAGAAGGTATGTTCATGCTGCTTTTTACCTAGAAGCTTGGCAAATTCCTTCTCATCTTTCAAGGCCCAGCTCAACCAACTTCTCCTCTAGGAGGTCATCTCCAACATTTCCACAGAGAGCTCTTGCTGTGCCTTTCACAGTGCAGCTTCTTGGTTCCTCCCTCACTCTTCCCCATAAGCCCATGAGACAGAGCACACCCCTGACACCTCATATGCAGCAGGCACGAAGAAGGTGCTCAGTCCATATTTGTAAGTATGACCGCAGTGACCCTGACTGTGCTGACGACACCTTCCACACTGTCCACTGCAGCTGCAGCCTCAGTGCCGTGACAACAGCAGCTGCTGCAGGAGCCTCCCTCCTCTCCTTCCATTCTGTCCTTTATAGCCACGGACTCTGAGAGCAACGTGCTGAAGCTGACCCAAGTCTGACTTACAGAGTCTTAGGGTATTTTACTGAATACTCCCTGTGTCATCATGGAAGTAAGCTTTTCCGTGCCTCAAGCCCATCTTGTAAAGGGCCAAGCATTTCTCCCCTCAGTTGCCATAATCCCTGTGTCTCATGATGACCCACCAGGGTGGTGGGTTTCTGTTCAGGAACACCTGCCATGATGGGATCTACAGCTCTACCAAGTAAGGCTGTGAGGTTCCCAGGTACTCGCTGTCTCTACCATCCATACCTTAGTCCACTGTTGTACCTAGTTCCTCCTCCCCACTCCTCACCCCAACCTGTGTCAGAGATCTTAGATTACCTGAGTTTCATGTAGCAGATTAGCAACGAAGTCTCTGTGATCACCATAGTGTACTGTAAATAAGCCTTTCCTAATTATATTAACAGGGAGAAAAGGTAGACTGTAAGAGAGGGGCTGGGGAAAGGGAACGGGTTATACAGAAAGATTAGAGAACAAAGGAAACAGAGCTAGAAAGTGGGTCTCCCCTCCACCCCACCCCGCCCCATCTGGAGATGGTGAGTGGCTGTAAACCTGACTGGCCTTCACATGATCCTGGCGTGGTGATCCTGACTTGTCCCATGGAGACAGAGTGACCACATTTGACTCTCTTCCTCCCACCCTGCTGATAGCATTCCCTAGATGAGTTTGTGATGAGTCAGGCTAAGCAGGGCCCTGCCAGGAGGAGGTGATGCTTTTGTGGTGGGTGAGACCCTGGTTCAGGTGAGGAAGAATAGTCTGTTGCAGAGCCCCTGCGGGATGACTCTGTGGAAAGTCCTTCGGGACTTTAAAAAGCGGTGTATGACCCTGGGGTTCTTCCCTCTCGGAGTGGGCATATGGGGGACTGTGGGCCTTGGCAGAGCCTTCTGGCTCCTGTCTCCCCCAGGGGTCCCCTGACCAGGGCTACTGTCCTTCTCGAGGTGCCTACCTCTGTCCTGCTTGGTGATCCCCTTCCCCTACTCTCCTTACCTCTGTTGTCAGTTCTTGGTTAGCTTCTACGTGTGTGTGGCTAGCTGGACAGAGGGAGTTAGGCTTTAGACTTTAGGCAGAACCAAGTTCCTGAAGATACTCTTTTTAGAGATATAAGTCTGTGACTGCTGGGGCAAAAACTTACATATTATCCCCAGAATTCCTAGCGGGAAGAACAGAGGAATAAGGGAAAGGAAGCCAGGGACTTTGTCACATGCCAGCCGTGTGACCCTGAGTAAGTTACTTGATTTCTTTGAGTCCCACGTTCCTTTTGTGTAAGATGGATTCAGAGACCTGCCTTGCCTATTTTGTAGAAGAGAGGGGTTTGGATTTTGGAATTTGGATTTTGGTTCTTCCATGTACCAGCTGGACACCTTTGGGCAGAAGCCTTAGTTTCCTCTCCTTTAAGTTGAGGATGGATAACAGCACCTTTCTCACAGGACTCATGAGAGGAGCAGATGAGGTAATACAGGAAAAATGTCCAGCTCAGTATCTGGCTTATAGTAAGTCTTCAATAAATGTTCACAGTTGTCTTCACAGGGTTATTATGAGGAGCAAATAAAATTCAGTCTTTGAAAGCTCTTTGAAAACTCTAAATATATATATTCATCAGTATTATTCTCCTGAATCTGAGCTTTTCCAAACTGGGAGTGGTTAGGGTGAAGCTGTAAGTCTCCGAGCTAGATTTCTTCTGGACTGAGGCATGCTGGCTATAGAGCAGAGGTGTCAGGGTAGGAAGAGGAAGAGGGAAGGCCACAGGCGTCAGGACCACTGTGGGGTCTCCTGGCCAGGGCTGTGTGTGTGTGTGTATGCCTGTGGGCATACACATGGGCACATGTGTGTGTGCAGCTGGGAGTAATGGACCTCCCTTGCTTTTGTGTGTTTCAAAATGCAGTTCGTAGTACCCAGGGGACAAAGAAATGTTTTCTGCTCAACTAAAGTTGTTTCCAGAACCCATTGTTGCCAGGGAACCAAGCTTTCAGGTTGGCCCCCACTTAGTGAAGGGACACCTAAAGGTGGCATCGGGGCTGGAGCCCCCCAGCCTTGTGGCTGTGGGGTCCACTCAACATCCCCTTCTTGTCCCGTCCCTGCCCTCTTGCTGCAGCCTGACTGGACTCAGATGCCCTGGAGGCTAAGGGCCAAATGGGCAGATCATGGGGCAAGGAGGCTCTGAGCCGGGCCCTTGGAGGGATGAGCTCACTGCTCGAGATGGTGAGGACATGCACGGTGATGTAACCAGGGACTTTAGCTCACAGTGGAAACATGGGGCTCGCTTTACAGTCAGGGCTGCCCAGAGTCTGTTCCTGGCTGACGCTGCCACGGCCTCGCCTCCTTTGCTCCCTGTTCTTGTCATGGTTCCCCACGGTGCCCTCTGCTTTCCACCCCACACTCTGGTGTCGTGGTTCCTTCGTCAGCACGCCCTCCCCACCCACCTCTTGTTTGTTTGCTCACTCGTCTCCTTACTCATCCAACAGATTTTTACTAAGTAACTACTATGAGCCAGGCACTGTCTTAGGTGGTAGAGATACAGAAGTGAAGGAGAGATGATGACGCACATGGGGCATAAGCAGAAGAGGGGAGACAGAGAAGGGAACAGTTGGTTCCAGTATTGGCATTTGTGCTGTGGAAGGGAAGTGAAGACCCTGAACCCACATTTTCTGAAATTCCACCCCCCTCACAGCCATTTCAAATACCTCTCATGCCATAAAGCCTTCCCTGAATCCTCAGCCAGAGGTGCCTGTTTCCTTCTCTGTACCCTGAGCCCTTAGCGTATTGCTTCATTCATTCACCTATAAATACTTAATGAGTGTTGACTCCATACCAGGCACTATTCTAGGAACTGGGGACATAACAGCGAATAACACTGGCAAGTCATGGAGCTGTTCTTTTCCCAGGGGGTTGGAGTAGGTGGATGGAAGCTCGTCAGGGTATGATCGGGCAGGTAGCAATGCACTGTTGTTCAGTTGCTCAGGTGTGTCTGACTCTTTGTGACCCCATGGACTGCAGCATCCCAGCTTTCCCTGTTCTTCACTATCTCCCAGAGTTTGCTCAGACTCTGTAGAGTCTTCTCCAGCACCACAGTTCAAAAGCATCAGTTCTTTGGTGCTCAGCCTTCTTTATAGTTCAACTCTCATGCCATACATGACTACTGGAAAAACCATAGCATTGACTGTATGGACCTTTGTCGGCAAAGTGATGTCTCTGCTTTTTAATATGCTGTTTATGTATTTCTTCCAAGGAGCAAGTATCTTTCAATTTTGTGGCTGTAGTCACCATCTGCAGTGATTTTGGAGCCCAAGAAGATAAAATCTGTCACTGTTTCCACCTTCTCTCCATCTATTTGCCACGAAGTGATGGGACTGGATGCTACGATCTTAGTTTTTTGAATGCTGAGTTTTAAGCCAACTTTTTCACTCTCCTCTTTCACCCTCATCAAGAGGCTCTTTAGTTCCTCTTTGCTTTCTGTCATTAGAGTGGTATCATCTGCATATCTGAGGTGGTTCATATTTCTCCCTGCAATCTTGATTCCAGCTTGTGATTCATTCACCCCAGCATTTCACATGATGTACTCTGCATATAAGTTAAATAAGCTGGGTGGCAATATACAGCCTTGATGTCCTTCTTTTCCAGCTTTGAACCAGTCCATTGTTCTGTGTCCGGTTCTAACTGTTGCTTCATGTCCTGCATACAGATTTCTCGGGAGACAAATAAGGCGGTCTGATATTCCCATCTCTTTAAGAGTTTTCTATTGTTGATCTACACAACAGGCTTTAGTGTAGTCAGTGAAACATAGGTTTTTTTTAATTCCCTTGCTTTTTATATGATTCAGTGGATGTTGGCAATTTGATCTCTGGTTCCTCTTCCTTTTCTAAATCCAGCTTGAACATCTGGAAGTTCTCAGTTCACATGCTGTTGAAACCTAGTTTGAAGTATTTTGAGCATTACCTTGCTAGCATGTGAAATGAGTGCGATTGTGCGGTAATTTGAACGTTCTTTGGCATTGCCTTTCTTTGGGATTGGAATGAAAACTAACCTTTTCCAGTCCTGTGGCCACTATTCTATGAAGAATATGAAGAAAAAGAAACAATAAGAGAGATAAGAATCACCAGGGAGAGAAAGTCGCTATTGCATACAGGTGGTAGGGAAGGTCTCTCCATGGAGGTAAAGTGCAGACAGAGGCCAGAGGAATCAAGATGTGATGCTCATGTGATGCTTGAAGCCAGCCAGCAGGGGCGTATGACTGGGGTACTGCAAGCAAGGTAGAGAGTGGGAGGAGGTGAGGCCAGTGGGCTGATTTGACTTAGATCATGAGGGCTTTCATGAGATGGGAGATAGTGGAGTGTTTTGAGCAGAGGAGTGCTATCATCTGACCTTATTTACTTCCTCTTAAAAGGCTCACTCTCGCTGCTGTGCTGAGAATGGGCTGAAGAAAGGCCAGGGAACTAGTGAGATAAGCAAGGAGGTTGTTGAGAAATTGAGGTTGGTGGCAGGGAGTGGCAGGAAGTGATCAGATTCTGAATATATTCTAGAGGGAGGGCCTGTGGAATCATCTGATGGAGTGGATATGAGGAAAATAAAATAATAAAGTATTACCTCCAGGTTTTTGGCTCGTGCCAAGTTAGAAGGGTAAAGTTGCCATTTACTGAGGTAAGTGGAACTTGTCTTGGTGAGGGGAATAAGCAGCTTGGGTTGGGACTTGGTTAATTCTGATACCCATGAGACCTCCAAGTGGAGATGTCAGGTTCACAGTCATAAATAAGAACTAGGAGTTCAGGGGAGGTCTGGGCTAGAGATACAAATTTGGGAGTTAGGAAGATATAACTATTTAAAGGCGGCAGGACAGGATTAGATCCCCTAGGTTATATATAGAGAGAATGGAAAATGGTTCTGAAGCCCTGGCCCAGCTAACACTTATCGGCCTAGGTGGTGGGGAGAGGGCAGATGAAAGAGATTAGAAAAAGTGGCCAGTGGAGTACTGACTCAGTGGCATTACCGACTCAATGGATATGAGTTTGAGCAAGCTCTGGGAGATAATGAAGGACAGGAAAGCCTGTTGTGCTGCAGTCCATGAAGTCACAAAGAGTTGAACATGACTTAGTGACTGAACAGCAACAGTGTTTGAAGTCTTTAATTTCTAACAACCATTGCAAATTAATTGAAGTCAGCTTAAGAAATGAAGCAGAGTGCTCGCTTCAGCAGCACATATACTAAAAATTGGAATGATACAGAGAAGATTAGCATGGCCCATGCACAAGGATGACACGCAAATTCATGAAGCCTTCTGTATTTTTGAAAAAAAAAAAATTACCCAAACATCAAAAACAAAGAAATGAAGCAGAATGCCTTGGTAAGGCTTAGATGGCCTTCTTATGGAATTCACAAGTAGGAGTGTGGCAGTGGCCAGGCAAGGAATAGAACCAGTATTTGGAAGGATATTAGGACCACCCTCTCTGTCTCCTTTTTTTCATTCTATCCTGAACATCAGCTTCATTTCCATCTCCCTGTAGCTTTGTCTGCTTCTCAGTCCATGTGGCAAAATATGGTTGCACCCCTTCCAAGTTGTTTGCAGACCCAAGGATAGACTGTCTCTATGTTCCAGTTCCCAAACACTAGGTCAAAGAGTTGAATTAGATCAAGTGGTTATGTGTCCATTACTGGACCAGTCAGCTAAGTGGCCAGGGAGGCAGCGACACATGGCCCTCACAGCTAGACGCTCTCCTTGTGAGTGGGGTTCAAGGTTGAGAGAGGACAGGTTGGAAGAACACCTCAGTCAGTTTCACAGAGTGAGAAGGCAGGTGTGAATGGGTGGATAGATGGATGACAAATGAATGGGTGGATGGATGGATGGATGTTTTAGCTGTGTCATCAAATAATACTAATAGCTCAGGAACCTGGAATGAAAGAAGCGTGCTTGGCATTGGTGCTGATGTTGGGTGTTGGGGAGAGACCTCTGAGAGTAGAGCTGTTATTACAGATGGGGATGTACAAAAGGCCACTGAAGAGAGGAAACTTATTACTACCAGCTAAAGCTTTCTGGAAACTCCTTGCTTCCCTTATAATCAGCAGCCAGGAAATTTCTCATCTATATTTGCCTTCCAGTTGCTGAAGGGGAACAGTTTTTGGCCTTGACAGGGCCTAGCTTCTAAATATAAGCTGAGCCATAGGGTAGCCCTCTTCCTCCTGCCAGCCTGGGGCAGGTGGACCAGTCCAGTCTCTTCAGGTGGTCTGGGAAAGCCATGGGATCCTCTTCTCTCTGCCCACTATTTTGGAACTGATTTCCCTGCAACCCAATCTGCTGCTTCCTTCTTAGGGTACCCAGAGCCAGAGGTGACCTGGTACAAGGATGACACAGAGCTGGACCGCTACTGTGGCTTGCCCAAATACGAGATCATGCATCAGGGCAACCGTCACACCCTGCAGCTCTACAGGTGAGGGGGCAGGGCCTGTTCTGCTCTCTCTGCCCTCCTGCAGGTCCTGTGGCCCAAGTCGGGGCTGGCAGGATCTGGGGTGGGGGCAGGGTTTTGCTGCAGAGTTGAACCACCTGGTGAAGCGTGTCTATCTGGCTGCCAGTGTCTAGGATCTCCTAAGGCCAGGATGGGAGTATTTCTGACAGCCAGAGAGCTGAGCACAGCCAGAGGAGGTCCTGACCCATAGAAATATTTTCCATGAGGTCAGCTACCAAAAAAAGCTCCCAAGTCACCCTTACCCCACACGGGCTGTGTGGGTCACCTGCTCATGAAGGGAGCCTCCTGGGCCCCAGGTCTAATCCCTCCTAGAACAGCGTGGCCTCCGGCAACTCCCACCCTCTTGCCAGCATCAGTGTCCTCAGCCGTGTGAGGAGCGGTGGAGGGGGGGAATCTTTGAGGCAGGGCTGGCAGGGGCAGGACTCTGGCAGTGGGGACGGGGGGCTTTCATCTCCCACCTTATGCTCCTGCCTCTAGGTGTCGAGAGGAAGATGCCGCCATCTACCAGGCCTCTGCCCGGAACGCCAAGGGCATTGTGTCCTGCTCAGGGGTCTTGGAGGTGGGCACCATGACTGAGTACAAGATCCACCAGCGCTGGTTTGCCAAGCTGAAGCGCAAGGCTGCAGCAAAGATGCGGGAAATCGAGCAGAGCTGGAAGCATGGGAAGGAGGCTGTGGGTGAGGCTGATGCCCTGCGCAAACTCAGCCCTGACCGCTTCCAGCGAAAGCGGCGGCTGAGCGTAGCCGAGGTGCCCGTCCCCTCGACCCCAGCCCGGGAGGTCGAGGATGGGCCCCTGGTGGCTTGGCAGGAGGGAGAGACCGAGCCTGGTCAGCACCCAGCTTTGGGCCTGATCAACAGTCTTGCTTCTGGAGAGGTGACCACCAATGGGGAGGCTGCCCCTGAGAACGGGGAGGATGGAGAGCGTGGCCTGTTGACCTACATCTGTGAGGCCATGGAGCTGGGGTCTCAGAGAGCTCCCAAAAAGGAGTCTGGGGCCAAGAAGAAGAAGAAAGATGTGGAACCTAAGCAAGGAGTGCGGAAGCCAGAGGTGGAGAAAGCAGCTCGAAGCCATCGTGCCTCTGAAAACCGTTTCCCCAGTTCAGACAAGCCCGACTCCCAGGGGACACAGGGGCCCCTGGACATGGAGCAGGTTCAGACCCGGCCCAGAGGCAGGGCTGCCCAGGGGCCTGGATCCCCTGGAGCAGATGGCACTAGGAAGCCAACCTCTGGTGCAGGCACTCCAGACCAGGCCCAGAAGACCCAGGCCCCGGCCCCTGTCCCAGGCCCGGAGCCGGAAGTGTATTTCTCCTTGAAGGACATGTACCTGGAGAGCACCCAGGCTGACCAGCCCCAGGTGGAGGCAGAGGCCCAGACCCCTAGGGGCAGGACACCTGGAGAGAGGCCCTCACGTTGGGAATCCAGCGAAGCTAGAGGTGAGAGGGGGCCTGCTGCCCTCGGCCAGCCAGTGCCCTCAGCCCCCCTGCCAACCAGGCCCTTCAATAGGAAGAGGTTTGCCCCTCCGAAGCTCAAAGGAGAGCCCACTGCCAGCAGCAAGTCTGATTCCTCCCCAAATCAAGATCTGGAACCCGGGGCTGAGAGCTCAGGGAAGACTCCATCCCAGGCCTCTGCCCAAGTGCCCACACCCCCCGCTCGTCGGAGACACAGCACCCGGGGCAGCCCCCTTCAGGGGCGAGCAGATCCCAGCACTCCAGGCAAGGTACGTGTGGGTGTTGGGACCTGGAGGCCACTTGGGGTGCTGACCTCATGGAAACTGTTGCTGTAACAGCTTGGCAGCCAGTGAGCAGGGGGATATTTATAGAAGGAGGTGGGGTGGGGTGGAGTGGGGTGCTAGCCAGGAGAAGGGACCACAGGCCTGGCCCCTGCCCCAGGCAGTCCCCAGCTGCCAGGCATGTGGGCAGCAACAGCCTGACTGTTACCATCTTCTCTGATAGCAGGGACGTTTACTGCCAGTGGTGATGTCCCAGTGCGAGGTGGAGGAGGAGGATGTTCTTTGGGGAGGAAAAGAAGGGGGAGACTGAGGAGCGGTCTGTGGTGGGCAGTGGGTCTTCACCTGGATGCTTATTAAAAGACTTAAAACATAACCAACGTCCAGAAAATTCTGGCTTAATCTGGGTTTTTATTTGAGATTTTGGAGTCAGGTATACCTATGTGCAAATCTGACTATTCTCAACATTGTGTGATCTTCAGTAAGTCATAAAACTGTAATAAAAATAACGCCTACTTCATGGGGCTGTTGTGAGAATCAGAGTGCTTGGCACAGTGCTTGGTGCATATTAAGAACAAGACGAATGGCAATAGGTTTAAGACGTGTCTGTGGTGGGAGGTAGAGGCAAACTGTTTTACCTGAAAACAGGAGTGCTGGTGTTTTCCTGGGGATCTGGTAGCCAACTGAGGAAAGAGGTCTTATGTGGAGACGGGGAAAGGGAAATGCACTCTTCAAAGAAAGGGGCTGGTGGGTGACAACATGAGGAGTTTGATAAGAGAGGGGAGGGTGAAGAGGGAGGGGAGGAGCAAGACTGAAGGGATTAACAGAGGAAAACTGTCCTGTTTGGTCAGTGTTTCATGTTTCAGAGGGCAGAGGACAGGCACTATTTCCCAGGAGTTTAGAGAGAAAGGAGTCTTTTATAGAGGGGCAGAAAGAAGACAGTATTTCTTAGGAGTGGCAGAAAGCAAAAGTGTTTCAGCCTGGAGGTGAGGGACTTCCTGCCTCACCTAGTGGCTAAGACTTCCACTGTGGTCTAGTAGCTAAGACTTCCACTGCAGGGGTGCAGGTTTGGTCCCCAGTCAGGTCAGTTAGGGAACTAAGATCCCACATGCCACATGCCAAAAAGAGAATAAAGAAAATTTCCTAAACTGAATAAAAATGAAAACACAACATATCAACTTGAAAATAAAGATTGGAGGTGCGTTGGGTAAAATAGATGGGATACACTTACACTAGGAAATTGTTGGTTGGTTGTCTGAAATTCAAATGTAACTGGGTGTTCTATATTTTTCTTTGTTAAATCTGGTAACCCTAAGTAGAGACAGCATTTTGGGGAAACTAAGATGAATTGTTTCTTGGGTCACAGGAATGCAGGAGCATGGGTCTGGGGAAACAGGGAGCAGCTGAAAGCAGCATTTCACAGGGGTCAAGGGAGAAGATGGAAGGGTGAAGGGACAGACGTGAGGTACACACTGCTATAGGACTTCCAAGGGTGTCGTAGGGAAGTGAAGGAGAATAGGAAGGAGCTGCCTCTCCCATAGAAAGGACTTTCAAAGAGGTAGGAGGGAGTGCCAGTTTCTAGGGTGATGAGGGGAGATGGTTTTATTTCAGTGGGTGCTGAGGTTAGTCTTTGGGGACAGTAGTTCAGAGGTCTTTGGAGTGGGATGAACCTCAAACCAGACTCTGGAATCTGTTCATGACTGTCAGCCCCTCATGCCTGGTCTCATGAGATCTCAGCAGCTGGAGTGGTGAGCTCCTAGTGGCCAGATGGGGCCACTCCATGTTCCTGACAGCCTGCAGGCTGGACTGTAGGGTGTACTGTAGGGATGGCCCTCATGGGCCCCTAGGGAGCACATTTGGGAAGAGATCAGGCTGGTGGCCAAGTCTGTGAAAGAGTCTGGCTTCTCCACCCACAGCAGTGGGGAGTACCGCAGCCAGACGGCTGCATCCTCCTGGCAAGGCCTCCGAGGTGGGATGAATGGGCTCGGGCAGCGCAGGGCAGCAGAGGCTGTCTGCAGAGGTTCTGCTGTGGCTGCAAAGAGTTTGTGTGACTTTTATTTTATTTTAATACTTAAAAAGTTTGTGGAATGTTATCTTCATACATGTGAAAAATGGATATAATGGCCATATGTATTCTGAAGACATTGCTTTTTAGTAGCTGAATTTGATTGGTTTCTCATATTCTCATTCTACCAAATCATTTTAGTTTTTGGTGATGAAAGGAAAACATGGCCATAGTAAAAAAAAGGTGGAGGAAATTCTAAAAACTAAAAGGAAAAAGTAAAAACTCATCTATAATCTCCCATCCAGATGTCTTGCTGTATCTACCAGTCTTTTTGCATATATATTTTATATTTTTAAAATTTAATTTACATTATTTTGATTAGTTTTATATTCTACTTTTACTTCTCATTATTTTATGAGCATTTTCTAATGGTTCCTTAAAGTTATCTGAAAAAGTTCACTTTTTGTGGTTATGTAAGATGCCACAATATACATATTTTAAACATTTCGTCAATAGTGTTTATGATTTTCTTCCTTATTCCAAGCTTAGATAAGTATATAGCTATATTTTTATAATTTTTCTTGTTTGAATTCCTTTATTTGACTTTTAAATCCGTTTGGAATTGATTTAGGTATATAGCGTAATATCAATTTCTAGCTCAATAATAAGTAATTTCCTCTCATATCTATCTTGAATAGTCAACCTTTTCCTATTAGTTTGTGATTCTTTTTTTACAAACTACCTTTATACCCACTAAAGTCTATTTTAGTTCCCATATATACATCTATCATAATCATTAATCTATTTGTTGATTCTTACAACAGAATGATCTCATTTAATTGTTGTAGCTTTCATTTCTGACAGAACAACCCTCTTATACTTCTTTTAAACATTTGTGAAGTTATTCTCTCTTATTTATTCCTCTAGGAAAACTTTATTTTTTTTTTTTTTTAGGAAAACTTTAGAATCATTATTTGAATTTTTCCAAACTCCTAGATATCATTGTTTTTTTTTTAACCTTATATCTTTATATTCATCATTAAAAAAAGCACACATTTTCAAAAAAGTGATGAATTATTTTTTAACAAGATCAAAAGTATATTAAATCCTTTCATGGAAGACTAGTCAGATGTGAATTTTGAATGATCTTTTAGTAAAATTTTCTAGGCATATATTTTTAAAGAGCTTGATTGAGGTATAATTTTATACCAATAACAGTCATCTATTTAAAGTGTACAGGTCAGTGCACACAACTCAGAGTTGTGCAGTCACTCACATAATCCAGTTTTAAAACATTTCATCACCCTAAAAAGATTCTTGTTCCTTTTTGCAGTTAATCCTTGTTCCCACCCTGAGGTCTAGGCACCCACTAATCTGCTTTCTGTCTCTCTACCATTGGTATTCTGATTGAGATTGCATTAAATATAAAAATTAATTTGGAAAAATCAATATCTTAATATTTAGCTTTGTCATCTGGTAGTATGATATTTCTTTCTGTCATTCAAGCCTTCTTTTTTACTTTTTTAATTAAAAAAAATTTTTTTTTTGATAACCCCTCACAGCTTGTGGGATGTTACTTCCCCAGCCAGTGGGGAAGTAAGAATGTTAAGAATATCCAAAGACCTTCTTTAGTCCAGCCGTGCTATTCAGGGTGCTCTTTCTCTGAGCAGAAGCAATCTTGCTCAAGGCACTTGGTGAATGGGAACTGGCCTTCATTGTCTTCAAAGGATGCCTTTTAAAAGTGCCCTAACCTGAGATCTTTTCTGAGACTGGCTCAGAGCTCTGGAGCTGAGGTATAGGAGTGTGGGGATATAGTCAATACCATCCTCTGAGGGGATGGTATTGACATGAGGAGGCTCTGCTGAATGCCTTGAGACCTCACAGTACCTTACGCTTCGCACATCCCGAGGATGATCATGTCAGCACATGGAAACTCCACTCCCACCATCAGGGTGCTTTGGTTTTCAGAGCCTACATAAATATAGTATTTTCTGAAAACTGTTGAAGGGAGGAGAGATTGAGGAGAGACATGATCATTGCTTAAGGAATTATCTAATAACTCAAGGGGGTTAGACTTGCACCAAACCATAAGCTCAAAGAGGTTGTGATGAGTGTTACTACTGTAGGTTTCCAGGGACAAAGTGTGGGGCGATATGCAGTCACGAGGGAAGGCATCTGGAAAGAGGACAAACTGGTTGGCAGCATGTATAGGATTCATCACTAGAAGTATCATAGTAGAAAAATATGCAATACAATTTTTTAATATAAGATAATGCCCATAATATCCACTGATAAAAATAAAGTAATGGGTGAAAGAGAAGAAGGAACACATTCTGGGAAGGACATATGGCGTGGAACAAAGGGAAGGTGGTAGGCTAGGCAAGGAACATGCACCTGCTTGTCCTAATCTTAATGCCTCGGTGCATTTAAAGCCTCTCAACACCTTTTCTCTTCTGTGTCTTGTGTTCTGCTTTAGTTTGTTTAGCATTAACTGTAACATCCTTCAGGCTTGGGCGTGAGACAGAAAGGGGAGAGAACTAACACTTACAGAATATTAGCTTCCAGTAATGCTGGGTTAGATAATTCAGACCAACTCTCCTACTGAGGGCAACTAGTAAAGTAGAGCAAAATATAAAAATGTCTGTTTGAAAGCTCTGGAGAGCTAACAAAGTGAAGAATGGCTCTGCAGGATGTGTGAGAAGATGGGAATCCAGAATGGTGAGCCCCAGCATTTGGCGTAGCTTTTGTCCTGGAGTTGTTTGTCATTCCAGAAGAGGAGAATGAGACACTCAGCAGTGTTGCAGACAGCCTCAAGGGACTTGGGAGACCACAGTTGGAGCCCATGGTTTCAAGAGTGGTAGCCCTGGTAAACCCTCTGGTCTTTGGGTGGGGAACCCTGAAGGTTTGTACCATAGGATTAAGGGAACTAGAAGCAAATTACCCTCACAGGGATTGAGGCTTAATTCTGAGTTACCTGGGTGACCAAGAAATATCTCGGTCCCTGAAGTTAGGTTAAGGTGCTTCAAGATACCTTGCCCCTCAGTGCCTGTGTGTGCATGTCGCATCTGGGAGAAGCAAACAGAAATCACCTGGAGGATGATAGCATCATCTTAAACCTCAAACCATTTCTGAAAAATGTTTCAAATGTAATATTAGGTACCTAAATGATATGCAGGCATACGAAGAGAGAAAAAACATGAAAATGAGGACTTCCCTGGCCAGTCCAATGGTTAGGACTTGCACATTCACTGCCATGGCCCCAGGGAACTAACAAATCCCTGGTCAGGAAACTAAGATCCTGCAAGCTTAGTGGCACAGCCAAAACAAAACAAAATGAGCAAACAAACAAACAAAAAAAACAAGATAAAAAAGAACTAGCAAAAACAGCCACACAGTGTATTTCAGCTTTTGGAATTATCAGAAATGAACTATAAAATGAAAAACTGTACATCCTATATTCTAAAAGATAAAAAATTAAGACTGAAAATTTCAGCAGAGAACTAGAAACTATAAAAAGTAGCAAAGACTTTAAAATGACGCAGACTAGAATTCCACTAGAAAGTACAATAACTAATGTTAAGTTAGCTATTATGGTTATGGTAGTTCCAGTTCTGGATGAGACGGAGTGCACACCTTCAACCCTGTATCTCCCACTGAATGCAACTAAAAACTTGGGCAAAATACCTGGTGTGGCTGTTTGATGACTTTGATAAACAAATAGTAGCAGACAGACTGAGGAGTAAGACCAGGATTCAATAAGATCAGGAATAAGATCAGTACTACTGATTTGGCAATGTTGTTCAGTCATCAAGCCCTGTCCAACTTTTTGCGACTCCATGTACTGCAGCACATCACACTTCTCTGTCCTTCACTAGCTCTTGAAGTTTGCTCAAATTCATGTCCACTGAGTCAGTGATACTATCTAATCATCTCATCCTCTGCCGCCCTCTTCTCCTTTTGCCTTCACTGTTTCCCAGCATCAGGGTTTTTCTCCAGTGAGTCAACTCTTCAGATCAGGTGGCCAAAGTGTTGGAGCCTCAGCTTCAGCATCAATCCTTCCAATGAATATTCAGTGTTGATTTCCTTTAGGATTGACTGGTTTGATGTCCTTTCTGTCCAAAGGACTCTCAAGAGTCTTCTCCAACACCACAGTGTGAAAGCATCAGTTCTTTGGTGCTCAGCTTTCTTTATGGTCCAGCTCTCACACCCATACATGACTGCTGGAAAAACCATAGTTTTGACTGTGTAGACCTTTGTTGGCAAAGTGATTTCTCTGCTTTTTAATACTCTTTCTAGGTTTATCATAGCTTTTCTCCCAAGGAGCAAGCGTTTTTTAATTTAATGGCTGTAGTCATTGTCCACAGTGATTTTGGAGCCCAAGAAGATAAGATCTGTCAAATCTTCTAATATTCCCTGGCCTGGTCTAGGCAGTCAGAAACTCAGAAGTAAGCACCAGTATAGAGAGAGATTCAGGAAAAGCCCTTCAAGACAGTCCTGAGAAATAGGAGAAGGAAGAGAATGGAGGAGAATCTTTCTCTCTGTTTGGAGGAGCTGTGGTCCCAAGTGGATGGGATCAATTTCTGTTGTTTTTTTCTCTCCTGGATTTCTTCCTTGCCGCAGGACAGGGGCTCATGTGTCAAAGTGTGTGACAGTGAAGGCTAAGTGAAACCTAACTATCTGGCCAGAGGACTGGAAAAGGTAATCCTAAGGACCCAGGAAGTATCATGGGGAGGAAGTTTGGGGAAAGTGACTTCATAAGCTGTTTATAAATTCCTGGGCTTATTTCCAAGCTATTCATGCATAGATCTGGTTCTGAACATTGTATCAAGAAGAACTAAGATAGACTTCCCTCAATGTTCAGTGGTTAAGACTTTGTACCTACAATGGAGGGAACATGGGTTCAATCCCTGGTGGGGAACTAAGATCCCACTTGCCTCCAGGAGCAACCAAAAAAACCCCACCAAGAGACCATCATCCAAATTCCAGACTGGCCACTGGGTGGCACGCACACAGATCTGAATAACACTACAAAGACTTTGAAAATGAAACTGACATTGAAGCTACAATCACAGAAGGTTAAATGGAACTTGGTGCCTGACCACAACCAAGTAGACTGTCTGCTGAGACAAAAGTATTAACATCCTCTATAGGATTCCTCTATAGGATTTATTCAAGAAACCTGAATCTCATAATATTCTAAATGTCCAGGATACAGTGAATATTACTTGGCATATGAGAAAGTAAGGAAAATCTCAACTTGCATGGGAAAAGGCAGTTAAAGAATGACAATGTCAAGATGGCAGAGATGTTGGAATTATCTGACTTTAAAGCAATAACAAAAAGTAAGGGTGCACACTCTGGAAATAAGTTGAAACATAGAAAGTCTTGGCAAAGAGATACAAGATGTGAAAAACTAAGTATTAATTTTAGAACTGAAAAAATAAAATAAT
This sequence comes from Antilocapra americana, assembly GCA_007570785.1. NCBI lineage: Eukaryota > Metazoa > Chordata > Mammalia > Artiodactyla > Antilocapridae > Antilocapra > Antilocapra americana. The sequence goes on from ML663015.1 coordinate 2,341,834, forward strand.
TGAAATAAAATGACTTGCTGGTTAGGCACAACAGAAAAAATGAGGACAATAGAAAATAGTCAGTGTACTTTGAAAATAGGCAAAATTATTCAGTCTGAGTAAGAGAGAGAAAAAGACATGAACAGACCCTCAGACATCTGTGGTACAATAGCAAAATGTGTAAAATTCATGCCCTTGGATACCCAGAAAGAGAGAAGAGAGTGTGGTGCAGAAAAAATATATGAAGAAATAATGGCTGAAAACTTCCCGAATTTGGCAAAAAAATGAAAACAACCCCCCACAAACTTACGGATCAAGAAGTTCAGCAAATCCCAAATAAGAAACACCCACATAACTCCATGCCAAGGAACAGCATAGTCAAATTGCTGAGAACTAAGGACAAAAACAACAATAAAATCTTGAATGTAGAAAAAAAGATGATGCACTGTTTATAGGGGAACAGTAACTCAAATGACTGCAGTTTCTCATCAGAAACAGTGGAGGTTAAAAAGGAAGTTAAATAATATTTTTTAACTGCTAAAAGACTTTTCAATCGATAATTCTATATTCAGCAAATATTCCTTTAAGTATTGAAGGTGAAATAAAGACATTCCAAGATAAAGGGGAACTAAGGGACTACGTCACTAGTAGACCTGTTCTTAAAGAATTGCTAAGGTAAAATTTTCAGACACAAGGGACATGATAACAGAAGGAAACTTGTAAATATCTGGGTAAATATAATAGATTATTTTTCTCCTCTTGAATTCTCTAAAATATGTTTGAAGGCAAAAAAATTATAACTGATAGTTTTTAATGTATGTGAATGTAATATTAATATATAAAGAAGGAGAGGGTAAAGGGACCTATGTGGTGGTAAGACTGCTTCATTTCACTTGCCATGGTAAAATGCTGACTTTGTGGAGACTGTGGGAAGTTAAGTGTATGTATTGTAAGCCCTAGAGCAAAAATTAAAATACTACACAAAGAAATATAGTAAATATCATAACATGTAAATTTAAGTGGAATACTAAGAATTGTCAAATAATCTACAAGAAACCTGGACAGGGGAAACAGGAAGAAATAACTGAAGTAACAAATAATAAAATAATCAATATTTAAGTCCAAACATCTAAATGATTATATTAAAGTTAAGTGATCTAAATACTTAACTGTGAAGTAAAAGACATAAATTTTGAGACTGGATCAAAAATACATACCCAGCTCTGTTTTTTACAAGAAATTGACTTCAATTCCAGTGATACAGGTAAGTTAAAAATAAAATAACAGAGCTTCCCTGGTGGCTCAGTGGTCAAGAATCTGCCATGCCAGTGCAGGAGATGGGTTCAGTCCCTGGTCCAGGAAGATCCCACATGCTGTGGAGCAACTAAGTCTGTGCACCACAACTATTGTGCCTGTGCCCTAGAGCCCGGAAGCCACAACTGCTGAGCCTACGTGCTGCAATGACTAGAGCCTGTGCTCCACAACAAGAGAAGCCGCCACGACGAGAAGCCTGCACACTGCGACTAGAGAGTAGCCCTAGGGCAGCGACGAAGACCCAGCACAGCCAAAAATAAATTAAAAATTATTATTTTTTTAAAAAGTAGAGTAATAGAAAATATATATAGTGCAAACACTAATCAATGGAAATTTGGACTGGCTGTGGCTCATATGGTAAAGAATCTGCCTAAAATGTGGGAGACCCAGCTTGGATCCCTGGGTTGGGAAGATCCTCTGGAAAAGGGCGTGGCTACCCACTTCAGTCTTCTTGCCTGGAGAATTCCATGAACAGAGGAGCCTGGTGGGCTACAGTCCATGGGGTCACAGAGTCAGACACGACTGAGCAGCTAGCTAACACTTTGACTTTTGCATATTAATATCAGACAAAGCATGTGTGTGCCTGCTTGCCTGGAATTCTCCAGACAAGAATACTAGAGTGGGTTGCCATGCCTTCCTCTAGGGGATCTTCCCAAGCCAGGGACTGAACCTGCATCTTTTGTCTCTCCTGCACTGGCAGGCAGCTTCTTTACCATTGCACCACTGGGAAGCCCCCAGACAAAGCCAACTTCAGAGCAAAGAAAATTACCAGGAAAAAATAATGAATTACATAATGATAGTCAATTCAAGAAAATGAAAATGAGTTTGCCCCTAACAACAGAGCTTCAAAATACATGAAGAAAAGCTGGCAGAACTTAAGGGAAAATCAGACGAATCAACAGTTATAGTTGGAGACTATATTTAAACACTCCTCTCAGTAATCAATTGAACTAGCAAACAGTAAGAACAGAAAAGAACCAGGGACTTCCCTGGTGGTACAGTGGTTAAGAATCTACCTGCCAATGCAGGGGACCCAAGTTCAATCCTTGGTCCGGGAAGATTTCACATGCCATGGAGCAACTAAGCCCGTTCACCACAACTACTGAAGCCCATGTGCCTAGAGCCTGTACCTCAAGAGAAGACACCACAGTGAGAAGCCCATGCACCTCAATGGAAAGTAGCCCCTACTCTCCTAAACGAGAAGACCAGGAGCAACAGCAAAGACCCAGGACAACACAAATAATTAGAGAGTAGAGTTGAATAGCTTTATCAACCAACTGGATCTAATAGACATATAGAATACTCTATGTAACAACAGCAGAATACTTACTAGTTTCAGGTACATATAAGACCTTCACTATAATAGATCATATGCTGGGTCATAAACATTAACAAATATAAAATGATTGAAATCATACAAAGCATTTTCTCTGACAAAAATGAAATAAAAGTAGAACTCAGTGATGGAAGGATAATAGGAAAGTCTCCAAATACTTTAAAATTAAATATCACACTTTTATGGGTCAAATAGGAAGATCTTTAAATTAATTGGGAAATATTTTGAACTGAATAAAGGTGAAAATACAACGTCTCAAAATTTTGGATGCTGCTAACTTAGTGTACTGATGAACATTTATAGCATTAAATATTTATTTTAGAAACATGAAAGGTCTGAGGCCAAACCTCTGAGCTCTCATACTGAGTAACTAGAAAATAAAGAACAAAATTAACCCAAAGCAATCAGAAGGAAGGAAATAATAATGAAAAGAGCAAAAAATAATGAAATTGAAAACTAAACTATGGAAAAATAAACCAAAATCTTATTTGAGAAGATCGATAACATTGATCAACCTCTAACAGGTCTCACAAGGAAAAAAAAAAAGAGAAATTACCTGTATTCAGAATGATAGAGGAACTTGACTGTGAAGATCATTTCATAACATATAGGTATATCAAAACATCAAGTTGTATATATTAAATGCATACTGTTTTGTCAATTATACTTCAGTAAAGCTTCTTAAAAAATGAATGAAAGGGGATATCACCAGAGACCCTGCAAACATTAAAAGGGTAATAAAGGACTATTATGAAAAAAATGCACACACAAGTCCAACAACTTGGATGAAATAGAACAATTCTTTTAAAAAAAACAAAAATGAAACAGGATAATTTGAAGACCCCTATGACTGCTAAAGAAATTTAATTTGTAATTTTTAAGTCTTCTCTCTAAAATCTTCATGGCCACATGGTTTCACTGGTAAATTGTATCAAAGATTTAAAGATGATGAAGCCTCAGTATGAGCCCTGGGTCTGGGTTTCATCAAGAAACAGATTCCAGGTCCTTGACACTGCCCTGCTCCATCCCTGTTAAGCCCTTGACTTTGAATCCTGCTTCCCAAAACCAGCGCTCCAGGGCCATGCCCTCTCAGAGGGTGACAAGCCATAGTACTTGTCATTCAGTGGTTCGTTTCTGTGAGCCTCCTATGTGCCTTGGCCTATGAACGATGCAAAGGTGAATCAGACTGGTTCCTTAATCTCTGAGAACTTACAAGGAAGACAGAGACAAGATAGCAAATTAAAACTGCTAATGTTCTTCATAATGAAAAAGCTCCCAGAGAACCAGCTGGTTTCACCCCAGCTCACACAATTTTTATTTATAAGAAGTATATGACATTCCTCCTCAGATCTCTGCTCAGTTCCAGATGCAGACACACACACACACACACCATAGTGTTTAGAGACGTCAACCTTTGTAGTTATTGTGTGTACACCAAGACTAACCCTGGACCTGAGCTGGGCCCTCTTCAGAAGGGAAGAGTTCAAAGATTAGCAGATGAAACTTGTGAATGAAACAAATAACTGCCACAGAGAATGAGGGTATAATGATATAATCAGGTGCATTTGCCATGGGTATACAGGACAGGAAGCCACTTACATTTTTAGGGATGGAGAAGGGAACTCAAGGCTTCCCTGGTAGCTCAGCTGGTAAAGAATCTGCCTGCAATGCAGGAGACCCTGGTTTGATTCCTGGGTCAGGAAGGTCCCTAGAGAAGGGATAGCCTACCATCTCCAGTATTCTTGGGCTTCCCTGGTGGCTCAGATGGTAAAGAATCTGCCTGTGATGCAGGAGACCTGGGTTCGATCCCTGAGTTGGAAGATAACCTGGAGGAGAGCATGGAAACCCACTCCAATTTTCTTGCCTGGGGAATCCCCATGGACAGAGGAGCCTGGTGGGCTACAGTCCATGGGGTCGCAAAGAGTCAGACACAGCCTAGCGACCAAGCACAGCACAGCACAAGGGAACTCAGAAGTCTTCAGAGAAGAGAAGAAACTTGAGGGAATTCTTTAGGGAAAAGGAGTCCTATGGGTGAGCAACGAGAAGACTGAGAATGTCCAGCAGAGAAGAAACGAAGTGATTATAAAATAGCACAATAGTCAATATGGTATCAGTGCTATAGAATGGAAGAACCCAAGAGATGAGCCTGGAGAGACAGACCTGGCTCCCCTGCTGAAAGATAGGCCTTGCTGATCACACAAAGGCCTGTTAACTTACTCATTTTCATTCTTCATTAGCTTTTGTGGAATATGTATCCTAGGCACATGGTATTTGAGAAGTGTTTAGAGAATATTAAACCTTCACCCTTTCTTTACTGCCCCCACCCCATTCTTCTTCCTGAAGTCAGTTGCTGTAACTGGTATGTTGAGCACCCTTCTAGATCTATTTTCTGTGCATATACAAGTATATGTGTCTGTATTTCCCACACATGGGTGGTGTATGATATTTTCTGTCCCAATACCTTGCTTTTCTATTTGGATATTTATTTTACTTATTTAGGATGTAGATTATGTACCAGAATTCATTGAGTTAATCCCATAGGGAGGTAAGTTAGATCATTTCTTGTTGTCTTTGTAGTTGTTCAGTCGCTAAGTCATATCTGACTTTTCGACCCCATGGACTGCAGCACGTCAGGCTTCCCTGTCCTTCACCATCTCCCACAGACTTGCTGAAGCTCATGTCCATTGAATTAGTGATGCCATCCAACCATCTCATCCTCTCTCATTGCCTTCTCCTCTTCCCTCAATCTTTCCAGCATCATATCTAGTCTTTTGCTATTGTAAACTATACTACAACAAATATCCCTGTATGTATGTCCATTTCAACATGGAAGTATTTCTATAAACTCCTAGGAATGGATTTTGGGGTCAAAGAGGGAGTATTTTCAGTTTAAGTAGGTAAAGCCAGATTGCTATCTGTGGAGGCTGTGCTGATGCCTGTTTCCCCACACCCTGGTGGGAAGAGAGTATTCTTCAACTTCTTGCTCTATTAGGTTGGGGCTTTTAGGCTTTAACCTGTAAGTGATGATAAGTCACTGAGAGGCTTTTAAGCAGGGGAGTGTCACAATCGGATTTATATTTTGGAAAGATCAGTTGGGCTGAAAATTTGCAGAGGCAAAGACTAGAGTCAGAGACACCAATTAGGAGGCTTAGGCAAGACAGAATTGTTGGCAGCTTAGATTAGGCTCTTGGCTGTGGAGACAGAAGGGAATGGATATTGAGGTAGTGAAGCAGTAGGTTCTGTAGGACTGATCAGTTTAGGGGTGAGGGGAAGTGAAGATAGCTTTAATCAGCAGTTCCGTTCACAGGACTTCCCTGGCGGTCCAGTGGTTAAGACACTGCTTCTGCTGCAATGGGTGCAGTTTCAATCCCTAGTCTGAGATCTCACATGTTGCAAGGCAAGGCCAAAAAAATAAAAAAGTTCTGTTCACGTGAGCCATGTGTGCAAAGTCAGCATTTTCTTTGTAAAGTTAAAGCTATCATGTCCATATTAATATTTCCTAATCCTAGAATATCAGAAGTAAAAAGATACTAACATTCTTCTGTTGGACTTCATTATTTGATGGCTGCTTATATTCTCCAAACTTTTTTTTGTTTTGTTTTCATACTGTTCATTCAGCATCCCATGTGGAGGTGAAAGTGTTAATCGATCACTTGAAAGTGTCCAACCCTTTGTGGTCCCTTGGACTGTAGCCTTCCAGGCTCCCCTGTCCATGGGATTTCCCAGGCAAGAATACTAGAGTGGGTTGCCATTCCCTTCTCCAGGAGATCTTTCCAACCCAAGAATTGAACCCAAGTCTCCTGCACTGCAGACAGATGCTTTACTGGCTGAGCCACCAGGGATAGCATTCTATGTGCAGTAAAGTAGCTTTAAATTCTAGACTTGGATATAGTTTATGTACAAAGTCTTTCATTATGTGTTCTCTTTGCTCTTTTTTTAATTGGAATATAACTGCTTCACAATGTCATGTTACTTTCTGCTGTACAACACTGTGAATCAGCTATAGGTATACATATATCTCCTCCTCCTTGAGCCTCCCTCCCAACCTCCCCCATCCCACTCCTCTAGGTCATCACAGAGCACCAAACTGAGCTCCCTGTGCTATATAGCAGGTTCCCTCTAGCTATGGTTTTGTGTGTGGGTCTTCTGATACTTAGAAATATTTATATGTAATAATATATAATTTAAATTCTATATGTCTGTAATTTTATGTTTAATTAATGTCTTTTACTTTTTTACGAGTGGTGTTTCCACTTCTTCCCTGTCTTTTTTTCCTTTCATTTTCTATCTCCTATTAGCCCAAAGTTGTGTTTTTCAGTGGCTATATTAATACATGAATACCCTATATTTCTATTACCTGAGTTTTCAGCTTTGAATCATGCCTCTGATACCTGGCTTGTATAAATGACACAATTAAGGCACTCACGCCACTCATCTTCTTGCTCCTTCCCTTTCTATGCTAGTTGTATCATTTCTGCATTTTCAGGGCTTAAGCATTGACATTCTGATCTGCCACTCTAAACTTTTTTGGTTTTAGTCTTGATTAACCAGAAGGTTAACTGCATATTCATTGTTCACCATCAGTTGTTTTGCTGTGGTTTCCCAATCTTTTTTTGGTTGACCAAAGTTTGTTCTCCAGTAATTTCCTCCAAGGTCCTGGGAACACTTATCCTTAAGCCCTTGCATATTCAAAACCAACTTTTCTTAGCAATTTTCAGGAGGTTTCTTCAGGAGTGTGTTTTTTGTTGATGTTTTTTGAGATCTGCCTCCAGTAGGCTGTTCCGCTTTTCTTTCCCTGACTCTGTTGGACATCTCCCTTACATGTCTTCTGCTGGATTTCCACCCAGTCTTCCACAGTCCTATAGTCTTACAGCCTCCCAGAGTTTCATCTGTCTGCTTTTGGCAGTCCTTACTTCTCCACACTTTTTTGAGACTATAGGTTTTATCAGCCTCCAGTTGCACTAACAATGGAATTTGCTTTATTTTCCTTGTTTACTTAGTTGGTTTTGAGCGTATCCAAGAGGGAAGAGGCAAATTACTGTTTAGGCCACTGTGTTTAGATAGGAGGTCCTTGAATTATATTTAAATGTGTGACGTTATAGTATAAAAGCGAAGAACTTACAATTTGAAGTTAGACACATCTGGCTTCTAAACTCTACTGTTTACTGTCTGATAATGGACAAACCACATTTCTTCTTTGACCATCAGTGTTCTTATCTCTAAAATAGAGATAATTCTTGTAACTATTTCATATTGTTGTGAGGAGTAAGGTAATACCTATATAATAAATGGGGGCCTAGCATAATGTTTTGCAAATAGCAGGTGTTCAGAAGGGTAACACTGTAACGTTTCATGGATCTCCTGGCATATGTGTCATCCACAGTAACTTGAACCTTCTACGACTAGCATTATGTAATTACCGCTCACTCAGCGTTGATGGTGACGTTGCCCCCAATGCTGTCAAGGAGACCCTTCACCCACTTCACTCATCATTCTGTCCAGAGCAGCAGTGCCACAGGAGAGGGAAAGGCTGATTGCTCAGAAGCCCTGATAGAGGACACTCCCCTCCAAATGGTGGGTGTGAAGGGAGGGGCAGTACATGAGCAGAGTCCATCAGGAAAGGCAGGATTTCTTCAGGGAGAGGTGGAAAGGCCCAGAGCTAGACCTGGATTCTGGATATTACTTCATCTAGATTCTGTGTTCAGGGGTTTGGTGGGTGGGCATGGGACTTTATCACCCCTAACAGGCCTGAGAAACCAGGTGGCCGGATTCCTATCACGGCAGTTGTTAAGGCCCAAGGAGACTGGGATGTCAGATTGGAAAGAGAGCCTAAGGCACCTGTAGTTAAGTTCTTGCTTTTGTCTGTGTGTTCCCAGGTCCAGGAGTCCCAGGCACCCATGGCTCCTGCGTCAGCCAGCAGCAGCTCTGATCCAGTCTCTGCTGGTCACAGCACCTCTAGAAGTCAGGGCATCATTGAGCCCATGGATGTAGAAACCCAGGAGAACAGGAGAATGTCTGCTGACCAGAAAACAGGAGGCGAAAAGAATACAGAGGTGGACAGGAAGATGCAAGCGGATGGGAGGACCCAGGGAGACCAAACAAAAGCCTCACAGCGAACGCAGGCAGATAGGATGACACAAGTGGATGTTGTGATGCAAGGAAGTGAGAGGTCAGAGTCGGACAGGAATTCCCGGGAGGATATGATGGCACAAGGAAAGGTGGGGGCGCAGGCAGAAGAGAGGACCCAGGAAGATGGATGGGTGCAACAAGACAAGGGGACACAGTCAGAGAGGAGCACTCCCTTAACCACGGAAGGTCATTCAGAGAAGGCATCCATGACTAGTCTCAGCCCACACTCCAGAGCCCCCAAATGCCCACCTTTGGAGGATCCTAGGTCTCCTCAGGTTATTGAAGGCTTTGGACAGAGCCAGGAAGAGTTCTCTGTCCCAGACAAACCGGGTTGTATGCTCACATCTGACGAGACAAAAGGACCAGCCTCTGGGAACCAGGAGGAAGCTGTACTGGGTCCCCTGGTGGGGGGTCTTGCTGCCAGGGCACAGCTGCCTCCTGAGGGCCGTTCAGAGCAGGTGGGAGGAGAGCGCTGTGGAGGGCCAGAGTGGTCCGCTTCAGGGAGAAACAAACCAACGGAGGGCCTGTTCCAGGGCCCAAGGGAGGAAGAGCTGGGAAGAGTGCCACCTGCAGCTCTGGGTGGCCGTCCTCCAGGGAGCTTAGGCCCCGAGGGGCGCCCCCTGCCCTCTCCTCCTGAGGCTGGCCTGACTCGTCATTCCCAGGAGGGGCTGCCCAGCACCCCAACTTCTCAGCCCAGGAGTGCAGCTGCCTTCCTGCCCTCTGAGGACCAGACCTTGCTGAGCTCTGCCCCCTCAGTGCACCTGGGGCCGGGGACACCCAGCCAGAGTCACCCTCCAGAAACCATGGCAGCCAACAGTGAGGGGGCCTGCGCCAAGGTGCCAGATGAGGATGGGAGGACTTCAGGTCCCCGGACCTGTGATCCTGGCCTCATAGACTCCCTGAAGAACTACTTGCTTCTGCTGCTAAAGCTGTCCAGCTCAGAAACAAGTGGAGGGGGCCCGGAGTCCCAGGGGGAAGCTGCCACTGGAGGTCCGGCACCCATGCCCACCCTGGCCCCCACCATAGAAGTAGCCGGACTGAGTCCCCGGACGTCACGGCGCATCCTGGAGCGCGTGGAGAACAACCACCTGGTGCAGAGCGCACAGACCCTCCTGTTGAGCCCCTGCACCTCCCGCCGCCTCACTGGCCTCCTGGATCGTGAGGTGGAGGCTGGCCGGCAGGCCCTGGCTGCTGCCCGGCGCCCAGGCCCCAGCCCCCTCTCAGTCCCCGCCATTGTGGTTGGTGAGGAGGAGGGCTCTGGGCTGGCCTCAGGAGGATCCAGCGAGGGTGAGGGAGAGCTTCCCCTTGAGGGGCCTGGCTTCCTAGAGGCCTCCCGGGAAAGCAGCATGGGTGGGCTGCTTAGGGAGGAGGGTGGTGGGCAGGCAACCCCTGGGCAGGGCCTACTGTCAGCAGAGAGCAGAGCCCAGGAGCCCTCCCCAGAGGAGGAGGCCCCGGGGGAGGTGCTCCCCGCAGCGACGCCTGAGGAGCTGGCTCTGGGGGCCCGGAGGAAGAGATTTCTCCCCAAGGTAAAAGCCACAGGAGATGGAGAGGCCGCCAAGCCCGAAGAAAGGGAGAGCCCCTCAGTCTCTCCCAGGGGGCCCAGGAAGGCCCTTGCACCTGGGTCCCCAGGGACTCCCGGGCGGGAGAGACGCTCCCCAACTCAAGGCAGAAAGGCAGGCATGCTGGAGGTGCCGCGGGCGGAGGAGGAGTCGGCAGCAGGAGACCCAGCCCCCAGCCCCAAAGCCGGCAGTCTAGATGCTGAGCTGGCCCTGGAAGAAGGTAATCAGGATGCTCCGGCCAAGTCCAGGAAGGCCAAAGACCTGCTGAAAGGTGAGTACTGGGTACGGGTTCCCAGGGGAGGACGCTGCAGGGTCACCTGCCTGCTGGTGACCTGGTGCACGTCTGTGAAGGTATTCCCACGTAATAATCCCACAGGCTGTAGAATCAGAAAGACTTAGGTTTTGTCCTGGCTCTGTGGCTTGGAGCTGGTAATAGGACCAACTTCATAACATTAATGAGGTTAAATGGGATAGAATAAATCGAGGGCTCGGCCCGGAGCCCGGCTTCAATAGCATCCCAGCTCTGGCATCATCGTTGTCGTCATCACCACCATTGTCCCCTCTTTGCAGACTTGTCCCACGAGTACAGAGTGGTGCAGACAGGACTCACACACAGGGCCCTAGGGTTAGGAACCCAGGCTGCAGACTGAACGTCCTCTCTTGACTGCTGTCTTTGGCCTCAGCTGTGAGGCTCTGCCTGGCCTGGAGTGGGGGTGCACGGCTGGGTTCTTTCTAGCAAAGCTGTGTGCTCTGAAGTCAGGGCAAAGGCCTCGGAGACACAGATGTGGCGGGGGCAGGTGAAGTGACAGGTGTGTGTGGAGACTTGAATCCTGTTTTCTCTCAGCCTGTGCACCAAGGACACCCATGGAAGTGGGGGCAGGGCCAGAGAAGGCACAAGACGGTGGGGATGGGGCTCAAGCTTTCCCACTGTACCCTTGCTCCCAGCCCCACAGGTGATTCGGAAGATTCGGGTGGAGCAGTTTCCTGACGCCTCGGGCAGCCTGAAGCTCTGGTGCCAGTTCTTCAACATTCTCAGTGACTCGGTCCTGACATGGGCCAAGGATCAGCGCCCAGTGGGCGAGGTGGGCAGGAGGTAAGCCAGCTGGGTGCCACCCCCACCTGACCTGGCTCCCTAAGACATGGCAGCAGTGATCACATGGGGGCATCGTCCTAACTTTGGATCCACCCTCTCAGTTAATCCTCATAGTAACCCTGTAAGGGAGACTCTAGTACTCCCACAGTAAGGAGGAGAACATTGAGGCTCAGAGATATTAAGTCATTTGCCCAGAGTCCCACAGCCAGTGAGGGTCAGGATCACAAGCCTGGCCTGTGTGATGCAGGCCCCCCGGCTCTGCCCAGAGCTCTTGGAGTCTGTGCCCACAGCAGCCTCTGAGAGTGGGGTCTGAGGACCCTCAGGACACAGTCTGACCTGGGCTCTGCCATGGTGATGGCCTCAGGGGGAGGGTCTCCTTTTTGCAGTGCCGGGGATGAGGGGCCCGCAGCCCTGGCCATCGTGCAGGCGTCTCCCGTGGACTGTGGTGTGTATCGATGCACCATCCACAACGAGCACGGCTCAGCCTCCACCGACTTCTGCCTCAGCCCCGAGGGTGAGTGTGACCCTGCCCCCTCCGCCTGGTCTCTGCTCCAGGGAGGATGGGGATAGTCACCCTTGCAGAGGTAGAGCTCTCTGTGGGCATGCCCACCTGAGCACAGCGGCTTCCTCTGCTTTTTCTCCACACAGTGCTGTCAGGATTCATCTCCAGAGAAGAAGGTCAAGGTACGGTGCCCCTCACGGGGAGGAGTGGGTGGGCCTGTGTCCCTAGGCCTGCTGTCTGCAGGGGTTCTTTAAAGACTTGGTGGTGGTGGTTGAGTCACTAAGGCATGTCCGACTCTTGGGACACCATGGGCTATAGCCCGCCAGGCTCCTCTGTCCTGGGATTCTCGAGACAAGAATACTGGAGTGGGTTGCCATTTCCTTCCCCAGGGAATCTTCCTGACCCAGAATTCGAACCCGAGTCTCCTGTATTGCAGGCAGATTCTCTACCAACTGAGCTACAAGAGAAGCTTGGAGTCTGCTCCAAATGCCACATTCATCTCCACATACAGCTACCTTTTCCTCCTAGTTTAGGATGTTGGTTTGTGAAGGAGGTGGAGGGGAACAGCTGTTTCAGAAATTGAGGGGGGAGGAAGGGCTAGAGGGCCATCCCATGAGGAGTTCACTGAGCCTGTGCCCTCTCCCCGGTCAGAGCCTTGGTAGCAGAACTGGCTACCAGGGTACTTCTTCCTGCTGGCTCCGTCCCTGGAGTTTCTCATAGGAGTGTGTGAATTCCTGCATGAGACCCACATAGGGAGCCTGCTAAAAATGCAGTTACCTGAGCCCTGCTGCAGACACTCTTAATCACAGTCTCTGGGGAAGGACCTAACATGATTGCATGTCAGTAGACACCCTGGTGATTGTCATACACCCTGAAGTTTGACAAACAGTTTGAAAGCACAGATATTAGAGGAAGAGTTTGTGTTGCTCCTGCAAAAGACACACTAAGGATTTAGGACTGCAAAGACAGCTGGTGATGGAAAGATTTCTAGAGCTTCATTGGTCTACTAATTCATGAATTCCTTCATTCATTCACTCCTTTACTCATTCATTCAACTAGTACCTTTTGTTCAGTTATCAAATCAAAGTTAATATCAAATATAACCTCATGCCTAAAAACAAATAATACTCTATTCTCATAGCATCAGATTTTCCTGTCTTGTAAATGTTGGTTTATTTGAATTAGGAACCACTCAGTGCTTTTGGCTGATATATCTTCTTTTTTTTTTCTTTTTAATATTTATTTATTTATTTGGCTGCACCAGGTCTTAGTTGTGGTTTGTGGGATCTAGTTTCCTGACCAGGGATCGAGCCTGGGCCCCCTGCACTGGGAGCATGGAGTCTTAGCCACTGGACTGCCAGGGAAGTCCCTGACATATCTCTTAAATCTATCAAGTGTGTAATAGTTCCTCCTCCCTCACTTGTTTTCCCTCCTTACCATTTATTTCTTGAAGTCATTTGATGTGTAGAATTTCTTCCATTTTGGATTTTGTTGATTGTATCACCATTTAACATGTTGCTTCATCTATGGGCTCCTCTAAACTGGTGATTAGCTTGAGGTGCTCCAATTCAGGTGCAAATTTGGGGGAACATTTCACAGGTGAGCTGTGTGTTGCCTTTTGCCTCCAATCTGCAGGCACATGTTATCTCTTTGTTTTAGTAATACTAAGAATGATCACTGAGTTTATTCAGATGTTCTCTGCCTGATCTAATCCCCTTTAAAGTTAAAAAATAAAATAAAATAAACAAGAATTATCTGGCAATCCAGTAGTTAGGACTCGGTTCTTTCACTGCCAGGCCTGGGTTCAATCACTGTTAGGGGAACTAAGATACTGCAAGGCACAATTTTTAAACATTAATTAATTAAAACTGTATCTGATACAACCCCTGTCATTATCGAGGAGTTTTAGCAGTCACTGATTATTACCTCAATCCTTTATTTCCTTAAGATTTACATCATGGAGTATTTTAATTGTGTCATTTCTTCCTTATTCACTAGCTAAAATTTTTCAGTAAAAAGGTAATGGTTATTTGGTAATCCTGGTACATATTCAGTTCAGTTCAAATCAGTCGCTCAGTCATGTCCGACTCTTTGCAACCCCATGAACCGCAGCATGCCAGGCCTCCCTGTCCATCACAAACTCCTGGAGTCCACCCAAACCCATTGCCATCGAGTCAATGATGCCATGCAGCCATCTCATCCTCTGCCATCCCCTTCTCCTCCTGCCCTCAATCTTTCCCAGCATCAGGGTCTTTTCAAATGAGTCAGTTCTTCGCATCAGGTGGCCAAAGTGTTGGAGTTTCAGCTTCAGCATCAGTCCTTCCAGTGAACACTGATCTCCTTTAGGATGGACTGATTGGATCTCCTTGCAGTCCAAGGGACTCTCAAGAGCCTTCTCTGATTCATATAGGTCCAACAACAACAAAAATGAATGGGAATTACTTTCTTTTCCCTCTTGCTAAGCTTTCAGAATAATGAATGAGTGCTATAACATCCTCCACATGTCACCAATGAGGGTTTTTTGTTTTTTTCCAGGAGGAAGGTATCTTTTTTTTAATTATAATTATGAAAGTATGGATTTTAACACATTTGAATGTCCAGTACTTTGCAGTTATTCTTTTTGTTGGTAAGCTTGTCTCTTTGTTTTTTTTTTGGCCAATGGAAGCCCCTTCAGGTTGGCTCTTGTGTTCTTGTGACAAGCAACTAGTTGTTTTTGATACTTCACTTACTTTCTGATCCATAGATGTTTCTGGTCAATCCAAGACACTTCCTGCCATTTCTTCAGGGAGTTCTGGTTCCTTTCAGTGAAAAAATAGGCTTCCCTCATAGCTCAGTTGGTAAAGAATCTACCTACAGTGCAGGAGACCTGGGTTCGATCCCTGGGTTGGGAAGATCCCCTGGAGAAGGGAAAGGCTACCCACTCCAGTATTCTGGTCTGGAGAATGCCATGGACTATATAGTCCATGGGGTTGCAAAGAGCTGGACACGACTGAGTGACTTTCAGTTTCACTTCAGTGGAAAATGGTATTTAGTGATCACAATTTGAGCACTAGGAGTACTCACTGCTATTTGATTGGTCACTCAAACTCTTTTTTTCAGTCAAACATGTTGGTTGAGATGGAATCACTTATTCATTTGATCAAAACACCAAATTCTAAAAGAAACTAATCCTGATAGTCTGTACTGATTGCTGCTTCCTCAGAAAACTCCTGCCTCCCACAGACACAGGCTGAACCCTTGCTTCCTCACACACAAGCACTGTTGAATGACTGAGGGCTGCATAGCTACAGGGTCTGCCCTCAAGAGCTCACAGACCAGTAGGGACCCCACAGTGTACCCCCAAAGAGCAGTAATGGACAGAGTGAGTACACCAGTTCTAGGCTTTTCCTGCCCTGTGGACTCCGCGTCAGTCAGGGGGAACTTCTATAGTGTATATTTGTGTATTTGGCTGCTCCCTGCAGCATGTGGGATCCTAGTTCCCTGACCAGGGATTGAACCCACGCCCACTGCATTGCAAGCGTAATCTTAACCCCTAGACAGCCAGGTGCATCCTGAGTGGGAGTTTCTAGTTTTTTCACATTTTTCCTGTTCCCTCCAGTTGGAGAAGAGATTGAGATGACCCCCATGGTGTTTGCTAAGGGTCTGGCTGACTCTGGCTGCTGGGGGGACAAGCTCTTTGGGCGCCTGGTGAGCGAGGAACTTCGAGGGGGTGGACACGGTTGCAGCCTGAGGAAGGCCTCCCAGGCCAAGGTCATCTATGGGCTAGAACCCATCTTCGAGTCAGGCCGCACATGCATCATCAAAGTGTCCAGCCTGCTTGTGTTCGGACCCAGCAGCGAGACTTCTCTCCTGGGCAGAAACTATGACGTCACCATCCAGGTACTGTCCCACGCCCCTTCCCAGCTTCCACCCTCTCATCCCTTCCCTTTTCAGCCTGGTCCTGTTGGGAAGCCCCATATGGAGGTGGACGCCATCTCAGTCTCTGCTTTACCTTGAGGAGAGCCTGAGATGTAGTCCAGGCTACATCTTTGGGACCATAGTCTTCAAACTGTATTTTTCAGCAGAAACCTTTCTCACTTTCCTCACCTGTATCTTGCACAGAGAAGCCTTATTTGTGAGGGGACGGGGGATGACTGGGTGGGGGCAGGTGCCCCACTTCCTTCAGCGTGGTCCCTGGGGCACAGCCACCTATCACCAGGGCTCCAGCAAACACAGTTTGGAAGCCACTTTGAAAACACATCCAAAGCCTCTTGTTTTACAAATGAGAAAAATGAGGTGCAGATGAGGGAGGGGGTAGGAGCGAACCCCACCTTCCCCAGGGCTTGGATCCTCCCTGCAGCCTCTAGCAGACAGCCTCCCACTTAGAGCAAGGCATGACCGAGAGCAGGGGTGCTTCCGTGCTGACCAGAGTTGGTTCTCTTCAATCCACAGGGGTGCAAGATCCAGAACATGAGCCGGGAGTACTGCAAAATCTTTGCGGCTGAAGCCCGGGCTGCTCCTGGCTTTGGAGAGGTGCCTGAGTAAGTGCATAGGGTGGGGGCCATGCAGTCTGACTTGAGCTTCTGCACAGAGCAATGATTCACAGCCTCCTGGGGACCCCCTGAGTAATGGTAATGTGCAAATGGGTCCCCAGCTAGCCCATCAGCTCAATGGTTCCACAGAATCTAGAAACAAAGACCTCAAGATTCACGGCCCACTTTAGAAAAGCTTCTGCTGTGGTCTCTAGTCTCCTCCAAACCACCGGATTTCCTATCCCTTCTCCCAGTTCTTGCTGATTGTGGAGTTTAGGCATGGCAGGTTCTGGGCCTCCCTGAAGGTGACAGCGAGGCTAAAGCATCCAGGGTCTAGTGGGCGTGGACGCAGTCTGGCTGAATCCTCTCAGAGGTATTCCTTTCTGTTTGTCACTTACGGGTCCCGGCCCCTCACTCAGGCACAGAGGCCTCCTGGGGCCAGAGTGGGGTTCAGCTCTCATCCCACTGACCTCAGAGGATGGACAGGACCCTGAAGCCAGTGGAGAACTCCTGTCCTTGCTGGCCTTCAGGCTCAGAGCTAAGAGTTCCCTTTTTGGAAGGGCCTTCCTTTTGTCTCCGAGAGTGTGGAGTTGAGGTGGAGGGAGGCGCTCTCGGGGCACAGTCAGTCCTGCTCACTGCGGGGTGGCACTGTGTTTAGGATCATCCCACTGTATCTGATCTACCGGCCTGCCAACAACATCCCTTATGCTACCCTGGAGGAGGACCTGGGCCAGCCCCTAGAGTCCTACTGCTCCCGGGACTGGGGCTGTGCTGCGGCTCCTGCAGCGCCTCGCAGCTCTGAGGCCGTGTGGAAATGCCAGACCTTCCAGCACTGGCTCTATCTGTGGACGAACGGCAGCTTCCTTGTCACAGACTTGGCAGGTATGAGGGTGTGAGGTGGGTGTGCATGCACAGGAGAGCATGCGGAGGGCAGGGCACGGGTGTGCAGCGCACTTTCGCACGTGTTCGTCTGCTTTCACAGTGACCTTGTAAAGTGCCCTGGACACACCACTTTGTGGGCAACCCTGGTATGTACCAGGCCCTCATGGAGCCTAGTCTCTAACTGCAGTTATGTTTAAAGGAGTATTGTTCAGGCTCCACTTAAATGAGATATTATTTCGAAGACCACTGCATGGGATCTAATTCAAGCCGCATGACCACGTTTTCAAAATCACCTTTCTTCCCTGCAGCTCTGCTCTGAACTTTCTTGCTCTCCAACTTTTTAAACTCTCTTCTACCTTTGCACACAGAGCTTTATTGTCACCCTTTTCTCTGTTCCCCCTTAGTCTTTGGTGAGTGTGAAAGTGAAAGTCACTCAGTTGTGTCTGACTCTTTGCAACCCCATGGACTGTACAGTCCATGGAATTCTCTAGGCCAGAATACTGGTGTGGGTAGCCTTTCCCTTTTCCAGGAGATCTTCCCAATCCAGGGATCAAACCCAGGTCTCCCACATTGCAGGCAGATTCTTTACCAGCTGAGCAGTGTTTGGTAGTTTATTATTAATATTATGTAAACAAACTTAGTCTCTCATTCTTCTTTTTAGTCTATTTCTATTTCTCCCATTATTCAGATTCTTCCCAAAAAGGGAGGCCAGCAAGTGTGAATTCTCCTTCCTTCTTTGACCTCTCCTCTCCAGGCCT
This sequence comes from Antilocapra americana, assembly GCA_007570785.1. NCBI lineage: Eukaryota > Metazoa > Chordata > Mammalia > Artiodactyla > Antilocapridae > Antilocapra > Antilocapra americana. The sequence goes on from ML663015.1 coordinate 2,359,897, forward strand.
ACATTCTTTAACCAGACCTGGCAGGAGAAAGGAAAAGATACAGCTCTGTCTGCACACACTGGAGGATGCTGGGGATGTCACACGTTATTGCATTTTATCCCTGATGTAAATAAGGGAGAAAACCAGGGCCAGAGACAGAAAACTGACTTTAAGTGTGCTTAGCATTGGGGGTAAACTGTAAAATAAATATTTATAACTCTAGATGTTGAAGGGCAAGCTAGTAACACATTAAATTATTATCATTCACTCCATTTGTTAACTCTTAAACTTTTTCTCCCCTTCTTCTTTCCTTCCTTTTTTCCATCTAACATTACTAAGTATTGAGAAGATAAAAAGGTGAATTAGGAATAGCCATTGTCCTCAAGAATTTATGATAAATATACCAATTTCTACAATGGGATAATAACATAATATAGTAGAAGGACTTGGGAATCAAAGAAAGTCAAACCTTAAAAAAAAACAAAAGAAAAAGAAATCAAGCCCAGGCCTCTTCATTTTCTAGCTGGGTCTCTGTTTTACAGAGAAGAAAAGAAGCTCAGACAGATTACGTCTTTCATCCCTCTGAGCTTCCATTTCCTTTCCCTCTCTAGGAATAATAGTATCCTCCCTGCCTCTCTCTCAGACTTATTATGAAGATTCCATGAGACTGTATTTGTGAATGCCCTCTGCAAACCAGAGTCCTGTGCAAGTGAGGGATCATAAGTATTATCATGCAAAATGGAATTTGAAAAATGCTGAAAGAGAAAAGACAAAGAAATGAATATTTATTGCATAGCTGCTGTGCTTCAGACGCTCAGAGGCTAAGTTAGAGTCTGACACATACTGTGATCATCTTAATTCCCCTACAAGATGGGCAGCATGATCACTGGGTTTACTGTTGAGGATTAGAGATAGAAAGTGACTGGCCAAGCACACACGGCTCTAAAGCGACAGAGCCAAAATGGAAGTCCAGATCTGCCTTGGTCAAGCCCATGTCTGTGCTGCTCCGTCATCTACTGGCACTCAGTAGATGAGAGTGAGAGCTTGGTTCCTGGAGGAAGGCAGCTAGACAGAATACAAACAGGGAAGGGTGGTCACAGGCCTAACGCGCGGTGTTAAGGTGCTGGGGTAGCCTGGCCAGGATGGGATGTGTTTCCTCCACCACTGTTTGCCCAACTCTGTCCTTCAAGGCTGTCTTAACCTTGGAGCCCATCTGGCTGCTTTGAGTGCTTGCTTGTTGCCTTGATGAGTATGTGGAAGCTGGTTTTATCCATGCTACACTTCTGCCAGCCCAGCCCTGTTATACCTTTCCATTTCCACCTCTTTCACTGTCCAGATGGGCTAATCTGTTAAGGAAGAGGAGAAAGTTTTAGCTCAAAGCCAGAGACTTGCCCAGTTTAGGATGACCTAATCTCACCCATTAGAGACAGAATAGCTTAGCTGGAAGACTTGTGGGTCTAGGAATGATACTTTAATATATATAGTGGTCATTGCACACAGACTGTGCCCAGTTACTAAATGAATGAAGGAATGACTTTGCTGAAGTCACTTAATTTGCTCACCTGTGAAAACAGGACAATTTACTACTCATAATACAAATATACCCACACTGTCCCTGAGACAGGCTAGGTGATGCCCAGTGAGAGGGTGCCCGAAGATGTGCCTAGAACCTGGCTTGTTCCCATCTAAAATGATACGCATTATGGTGATATCATGGCATTGTATGGCAAAAACAATAAAAGGGGAAAAAAAAACTGAAAAAAAAAATAAAAATAAAAAAATAAAATGATATGCATCTTGGAGACCTGGGGGCCCTAGAACTGCCCCAGGCTACCACCAGCTCCCAATACTCTCTGTCTTTCTCTTTTCAGGGGTTAACTGGAAAATGACTGATGTGCAGATTGCTACCAAACTGCGAGGGTGAGTGCTTCTTGGGGACAGAACGCTCTCTGAGAGGTTGCTTGGGATGTAAAATGTCCAAGTTCTTCTGGTTCTCCGTCCCCAAGGTGCTGGACCTTGTGACCCAATAGCCCCAGTTGCACCCAAGGCCATGTCCTAATGTCTCAGGGACCTCTGCTCCCCACCTGCTGCGGCCCAGACCTCGGATCTTGACCAGCAGCTCTTGCCACCCCCGCAGGACCACCCGGCATTCGGGATTGCAGTGAACCCTCTCCTCTGCTTTCTCACAGAGAAGCCTTGTGGAGGTTCATCTTAGGGCAGATAAACAGGGCCTATGAGTGGAGTGGGGACCTGGAGTCTGCACTAATTTATGTTGATAAAGCAGAGCCTCCTCACACCACGCAGCATCCCACATGATGAGTTCTGTGGGCCAGGGCTAAATGAGGCCTCAGATTAAAAGTGAGGTTTCGGGTGCTGCCAGCTGAGGTGGCCCTAGGTGGACTCCCTAGCACCCCGAGGTCAGGTAAGAGGTACCTTGGGCGTGACACCATGCCATGGCCACCCCACAGTCTGCCCCTGGGAACTGTCTCTCTGGGCGGGACCCCACTCAGCTCTTATGTCCTGCCACAGGTACCAAGGCCTCAAGGAGAGCTGTTTCCCTGCCCTGCTGGACCAGTTTGCCTCCTCGCATCAGTGCAACACCTTCTGTGAGATGCTGGGGCTAAAACCCCTCAAGGGCCCTGAGGCCACCCACCCCCAAGCCAAGGCCAAAGGCTCCAAAAGTCCATCTGCTGGCAGGAAGGGCCCCCAGCTGAGTCCTCAGCCCCAGAAGAAAGGCCCCCCGAGTCCCCAGGGCACCCGGAAGAGTGCCTTGGGGGCCAAAGCCACCCCTCAGGCCTCAGAGGCAGTCACCACCCAGTTATTGGGACAGCCTCCCATCCAAGAGGGGGGCTCCAAGGCCCAGGGCATGCGGTAGCCCCCACAGGAGGCTGGGGGCCTCCACCCAGCAGCAGACCAACAAGGAAGCAGCTCAAACCGCCGGAGATGTTCCCAGTACAGAACCAACTGGAGCAGGTGTGCCCCAGGAGGCTCCACCCGGGGCCTTTCTGAGCAGCCGCTCCTCACCCAGCTCCTCATCAGACACTGGGCATGCGGCACCCAGCCCCATGGCCTCTCCTGGTGCCGTTGTCACCAGGGCTCCCAGGCCCCACCTCCAAGTGCCTGGCAGCCTGGCCATCCTTGAAGTTTACACTGGCCACTGCTGGGGCCTCCCTGAGTCCTCTGCATGATCTGCAGTCAGTGTCCTGCCCAGACCCTGCCGCGAAGGTCATGCTCTGGGGCATGTGGGCCAGCATCTCCCTTCTCCCTTCACTGGCTCTGATCTCTCCCTGCCCTCAGGGCTCCAGACTTCCTCTGCTCTGTCTGGCCTGGTGACTCTCAGGGTCTTTTCCTTCAACCATTTTGCCTCATTTATCCCAGCTTATCTTGCCACTGACCTGTGTCTGAGCCTGAATGAGGCTCGGGGCCCTTCCAGGGCCTGTTCCCTCCTTGTGCAGTGGTCTTTGGTGATGCGTGTTCATGCTTAGCCTTTCTCTGTTGCTCAGGCACTCAGTCCTCTGCCCTGCCTTGCTCCCCATCCCCCATCCCTGGCTTTGAGCCTGATTGCAGCCTGCACCTACCTTTCACAGGCTGTCCCCCTACCCAAGGGCTTCCTAGCTGACCCCCACCCTACATACCACACCTCGGGAAGGAGCGCACCCTCTGGCCTCTCAGCCCCCACCCCCAGTATACCTGTCCCCTCCTCCCAGGCCCTCTGCCGTGAGGTGAGGGTTGCATCAGCAGCTGTGGCCAGAGGGAAGGCGTCAACTTTGTGAGACCTCATGCTCCTTACTGAAAGGAGAGGGGGTCACAGTGAATTCCACACTGCCCTCTTGACCGGGGACAGAGGGCTGGACTCTTCTCCAGAGGGAGTACACGTGGGAGTTGTGGGAAGAATGCAGCTCATCCCCGTGTGGGGTGGACAAGTGTCTATGTCTGGGAATTAGGACCCTTGTCTCCAACCTTTAGCCCTCGATCCTAGGGCTCCAGCTCTGGGCCTCAGTACAGGCTCCTGAGGAGCTGTTGTACTCAGCCTGCTCCCTGGGTCCTTTCTGAGAGCCCTGCTTGAGGCCTGGGATAGGGGGAGTCTAGAGCTAGCCTAGTCCCCCTGGAATGCAATAAAGGCAGCCACTGTGCATCCAGCTCACCTCATCTAGTGTGGTTGTAGGTGTACGGGGTCAGGGTCCCCTCTCCCCAGGCAGGGTTTCTGAGGACATCCTCCAGTCCCTGGACCCACTGGAAAGATAGATCCATGGTTTGGCTCCTGGATTGACAGTCTCAGCCGTCCATAGCCACAGCCAGTCAGTCTGTGCTTCTTGTACCGCTGGGAAGAGGACTTGGGTCCCTGAGCATGAGGGTGCTTAGGCCTTTGGAACTGCTCCTTCATTTGGAAGAGGAACGCAAAGAAAGGAACCCAGGAAAGAAGAGTAGAGCTGGGGAGACGCCCAGTGTCTCTGACTGCCTCCGCTGCGGGAAGACCAGCTGGAGGGATGGCTTGAGCCGCCATCCTCTCAGCTGCTCACGGACTGTCTCCGGCTTTCCCAGCTGCAGAGGTTTCTCAGCCCCAGCCCCACCCCACTGCCCAGGCCTTTCCTTACCCCGTATTTCCTCCTCCACTAGACATTTCTGACTTCTCTACCTCTTCTTGTGCTCAGGTGACTCTCCCCACTTTCTCCCCTTGCCCCGATGTGCCCCCCGAACTCTCCCAGCCTGCGTATCCAGACTGCCTTGGTGAACTGAGAGCTGAATGTTGTTGATTTGTTTGTTCATCCACCCGTTCATTCAGACATCATGAGCAGACTTCCTTTATGCCAGACCCTGAGCTGACCACCGGTGGGAGGCAGAGATGTATGAGGTGGTCTCAAAAGAGACACTGGCCATTATGTTTCTCAGGTTTTGAATAACAGAAATGGACTTGGACCAACCTAAGCAAGGAGCGGGGGCTCATGGGAGGGTAGGGGGAAGTTCACAGGACCTAGAAGGGCAGGAGCCATAGTAGCTCTGGAGCCTGCCTCCCCGGAGCTGCTGCCATTGGCGCCGTGGGTCTCCTTCCACTCAAGATTCAAATTCCTGTCCTGGAACTCCGGGCAATGTGGAGTAGGGGAGAGGCAGTTTTCCAAAGAATGGGGATTCTCACCACAAGAATGGTGGAGGGTTAGAAGGGCTTGGTAGGCAATCACTGGAGAAACCCTGACACACAAAAACACACCCTTCCCATATGACATATTACAGCTTTCACATGTGACCAAAAGCAAATCACTTTCTGCTAGGGGAGACCATTCAAGGTCATAGCCGATGACCAAGTCCAGAGTGACCAGGGCTGCCATTCTCTGAAGTCCAGTGTCAAAAATTATACTCTTCTTTCTTTTATCATAATCTCATCTTGAAATTCTGCAACCTGTGGAAAGAATATAACCCAGCAAGAAGGGAGGTGTGAGTAAAGGCTACAGCACACTTCGGTAACTGGTCATGAGAACTAGTATTTATGACTAGGGATTTTTTTGTCTGTTGCTGCTACTGCTGTTGCTGAGTTGCTTCAGTCGTGTCCGATTCTGTGTGACCCCATATACGGCAGCCCACCAGGTTCCCCTGTCCCTGGGATTCTCCAGGCAAGAACACTGGAGTAGGTTGCCATTGCCTTCTCCAATACATGAAAGTGAAAAGAAAGTGAAGTCGTTCAGTCGTGTCTGACTCTTAGCAACCCCATGGACTGCAGCCTACTAGGCTCCTCTGTCCATGGGATTTTCCAGGCAAGAGGACTGGAGTGGAGTGCCATTGCTTTCTCCGTTTTTGCCTGTTAGAGTGACCCAAATCTTCAGTCCCAAAGTCCGGTTCCTTAGTGGTCCTGCCTGTGTGGCAAACATTAGCCACTGGATATGGAGAACCAGGAAGCATTTTAGAAAACACCCCACATCCATCTGTACCCTGCCTCCTTTTAAATAGCTGAGATCTTATTTTCCCTCGATAGGGTTAACCATCCTAGCTATTCCTGTACGTAGTCTTTATGTATACCCTAGGTACACTCATATCCTAGCTATGTGTTGCTCAGAGGTACAAAAAACCTGAAACGGCCAGATGCCTAGGCCTTTAATTTAATTCACTTGAGTCATTGCTATGAATTTTTGAAGATGTTTTCTTGGGGACTAAAACCTCTACACCAGTCAAATCCTAAACCTCAGGTATGAGAAGAGCTTTGAGATGTAGTAATAACACGCTCCTCTTTACACTTCAACATGTAGGAGAAAGCACCATGAACTGGTTGCCAGTTTGGAGCATATGCTCAATCTTGCAGGCCTTACCCAGTTTTGCAAGGTATTGTTTTCAGCTGGTGCCACACCTGAGTTTTCAGCAAACTATTTCACTGTATTTTCAAGCTAACTGTTTCTAGACTTTGAGGATCCTGACAAGATGAGCAGATACCATAGGCATCAACCCATCACTCTGCTATGAAGTGCCTTCTCTGGTTGAAGATTTAGAACATTTGATAATCCTGTGGATTTTGATGGGAGAGGCGTCACAGGTCAGGAGAGCAAACAAAATCCAGAAGGGCCCATAATAGTCAAGACGGGTTCCCACCTCATTAAAGCCCTAGCTTAGGTGTAGACGGGGATGAGTTCAGCCATAGGTCAGAAGGAGACATCGTGGGAGAGAGTGAGTGAGCCACACACCCCTGCCCACCCCACCACATGCTTGCCTGTGCCTTGAGAACCCTATCCTGGCTTGTCTGCCTAGTGATGGTGGCCACAACTGACTGTGGCTGGGTGGGTCCGACAGCCCCTTTTCCTGAAGGCCAGCGTGGCCACCTAGTATGCTGTAGCCAAGCCCTACACTGCCCCAGAGCCCAGTGACAAGTCAGAGGGCTGCGTCTCAACAGGCTAATAGTTACTTGTTGGCCAGAGTATCTCTTGGTTCCACAGTCTGGGTTCTCCTGCCACATTTTCCAAATCAAGACTTTCCAAAAGCTACACACAGCACTGTGCTCTGCCAAGGCTCCATGTAGCTCCCCAGTATGCTACAGACAAATCCCTCAAGCACCCTGGGTCTGCCAGAGGTGGCCTGGTGGCAGAATCATTTGTGCTCACGCTTGTCCTGCTCAAGAGCCTTCACTCGCTCTGGGCCCAGCCCAAAGCTGGCGGTCTTCTGGGTCAGTCAGTAAGTGTGTTGGAGCAAGAAGATACCCCCACCTGACATTTTTGCCTGAAATTGGGACTTAGTGGTAAGGAATTCACAATGTAGGAATTTGTTCTACATTAACAAACTATTCTGACCTCAACAGATTGCTTGATTCCCAGGAGCTTTATCAGGGGAAAGTTTTATCTCTCATCTCTGACTCATACATATGTCTTAACAAAGCATCTAGGGGAACCGCTGATCTCCAGGCCCTGTCAACGTGGTGGAATGTTGCAGTGCTAAGGTCAAGGTCCCAGTGAGGCAGATTGTGGCACGAAGCTGTACAGCTAAGATATTTCATATTTTTAAGCAGGACACCAATGGAGTCCTGCGGCCCTGCCACCTGAAGATGGATTACTTCTGATGTTCTTTGCTCATCACAATGGAGGGGAAAAAATGATTTCGTTAGATCAAAGGGTTCATACCAAATGCCAAGAGGTGGGTGAAATTCCTTTAGCAAGAAGACCATTTCTGGGAGAGCACCTGCCATCAGAGTCACCACGTTTTAAAGTTTACAACAAGCCAAAGACCTCCTGGTGTTTTGCACTGGCCAAGCTGGGCTGTGTGGTAGGAGTCATTATGATTTCACTCAGCAATCTGATAGTAACAGATATCTATAGTTCCTGCACAAAAATGGTATCACTTTTACCACTTTGGTAGTGAGGGGGTATTCTGATGGCTTGTGCTCATCCTATCCTACTGTAGTCACTCATCCCACTCATCAGGGCCATTGTGGGTGCTATACCTGTTTCAGAGTATATCCATTTCAACTGTTGCTAAAAATAACTAAACTTTCATTGGCTTTGAGTTTCCACTGAGTCTACTATGGCACAAAATTTAGTCTATTAAATATCTCCTTGGATGGGCAGCCCACATGCTTTTCTGTTGTCCCTAGACATTGGACTTAGCTTGAAGCCAGTGTCCTGTAGAAACCCCTCCCTGAGTCTTGAGTATTTTCTTTTCCTTTCCATTCCCAAATAATTGAACTTAGATCCCTTTGGGGGAAGGCTGCAAGGAAGGTTCACAATATGCAAAATAAGGCTTGCTTTCAAAGATATTTGACTTCCTCTCCGTTGAAAGTCTGGAAATTAAGTGGGAGATTTTGACTCTACCTTTGCAGTTTGAGACAGGTCTCTTTGCCCGACCAGAAGTCTTTAGTTATGGTCATAACTGGGTGATATCTTAGGCACTGTCTGGTCTTTTTTCATTCCTGGGATCCCATGATTGATTAACCATAGCTAGGGGTCTGGTTTCTATGCCCATGTCCATTATGCTGACTCCTCTACTGTGTTCCTTCTATTTATCTATCTCTGCTGCTGAGATCAGGAAGTTCATTTTCACAGGACTTCTTCCAACCAGCATTCCAGGCCCAGAGAGGAAAGCCAGCAGAGCCTCCCTCGCCAATTTCTCACGACAGAGTGAGACCATCTTGCGGGTCCTATCAGAGAACAGTGAGAGCGTAGCTGGGCTGGATGCTTGCCAGGGACCCAATAAGGCCATCTTGTTTCCTGAAATCTGTGAGTTTCTGCTTTTCTTGGCTTTTTGGTCTTTTGTTACAATTTAGCGTGGGTCAGCATATCCACCCCACATGGTAAGAACTGTGGCTGTTTGAGCTCCAGAATCTCTGGTGAGTGAGAACACATCAGTAAACAAAACCTGAATCAACAAATTATGTTGTACTATCTTGGTCAAACAGCTTTAAAGTTTCCATAAATTTCCCCTATATTTTTTGACAAGGTATATTAGCTAGCTCATAGGGCTTTCCTGGTGACTCAGTGGTAAAGAACCTGCCTGCAATGCAGGAGAAGCAGGAGACGTGGGTTCATTCCCTGGATTGGAAAGATTACCTGGAGGAGGGCATGGCAACCCACTCCAGTATTCTTGCCAGAAGAATCCCATGGACAGAGGAGCCTAGTGGGCTACAGTTGCAGAGTATGACACAACTGAAGCAACTTAAGATGCACGTTAGCTAGCTCATACAGTTTCTTCTGAGAGTAACTCTTCTATTTTCTGATTTGATTCTGCCTATCGTCCCTTGGATTATGTTGAAAGAGGGTTACTGGCAGATCAACCAGATTCTGGTTACTGGCAGATCAACCGTGTTGCATGGGCAGAGTCTGGGTCCCAATCTTGTACCTTGATGTTGTCAGTTCCCATGAGTTATTCACACTCAGGGAGGCTATCTCATTCTTTAAATTTGCAAGAAATGGAATATGCACACTAAAAACCCACCTTATTCATTTTTTTTAAAAAAATGAGAAATGTAACCATCAGAAGACTGGACACTTGTCTACCTGAAAAGTAGATTTGCTTGTTCTGAAAGGAGAACTTCAGGGGAAGCCAAATTATTAGAAGATTGTTTGAGCTGAGAGCAAGTCAGACAGACCTCAATATAAATCCAGCTCTAGTAGTCATCTGAACTTGGGCTTGTGGCTTCACCCTTCTGAACCAACATGCACATGACTGACTAGAGCTATGGTTGGAGTTAGCTCTGGGTAGGAGTGTTAAGAAAATTCAGCAGAGTAAATCTGAAGATCTAATTGGCCTTTTTCATGAATTGGGCAGCATCACATCTGGCAAGTAGAAAGAAGCTCTGAGGAACTGTACAAAGTGGCAGGGTTTCTTGTTTTTAAAAGATTTACTTATTTATCTATTTATTTTTGGCTAAGCTGAGTCTTCATTGCTTTGTGTGATCTTTCTCTAGTTGCAGTGAGCAGGGACTACTCTATTACGGTGCACAGACTTATCACTGCAGTGGTTTTTCTTGTTGCAGAGCACGGACTCTAGGGGCTCAGTAATTGTGGCTTCTGGGCTCTAGAGCACAGGTTCAGTAGTTGTTGTGCACTGGCTTTGTTGCCCCACAGCATATGGGATCTTCTTGGACCAGGGATCAAATCGGTTTCCTTTGCATTGCAAGGCAGATTCTTAATCAGTAGACCATGAGGGAAGCCCCAGAGTGGAAGGTTTTTAAAGGCAGAAAGTAGGTGGGACAATAAAGTCAGAGGAAAGAAAGGATTATTTCAGGCAAGGTCACCTTCCTTTGGGGGGAAAGGGGACTCTGTCATGCAGGTTACCTCACTGTGCTGACCAGGTAATTCCAGATTGACTGGTTAAAGGTCGAGTTCCTGGGAGTGGCTAACTCTTTAGTAGAGTCTTGGTTTGCTGTCCTAGGAATAACTGACTCCATTTTGGGTCTGATATGTCATTTTTTTTTTTTAAAGAGACATCCCCTACTGAGGGCTTCCCATGTGCCTCAGTGGTAAAGAATCCACCTGCCAATGCAGGAGACCTGGGTTGGGAAGATCCCCTGGAGAAGGCAATGGCAACCCACTCCAGTATTCTTGCCTGGGAAATCCCATGGACAGAGGAGCCTGGTGGGCTACAGTCCATGGAATCTCAAAGAGTTGGACACGACTTAGTGACTAAACAACAATAACCCCTACTGACACTAGAGGTCCTAGAACCCCTGAGGAACTGTCCTCTGACCTCAGAACTAGTGTGGTTCAGAGATGGCTCTCCTATTATTTCCAAAGGGCAGCTCAAGGTAGCGGCTACCACCTACTCAGCCTCGGGGATATACCCCGCATGAAGATGAAAGTCACCCTGGGACTTGCAGCACATGCCTGCATGGTAGAGTAACAACATGATTATACAGATGCCTGGGCTGGGGTAAGGTCTAGTCGGCTGCTTCAGCTGCTGGCTTTTTAATTATTTGAATGGTACACCCAGACCCCATATGGGACACATCCCTTTGGTTTCAACCAGCTGACATTTCTTTCCAAATTAAACACCTTTGTTTCACTAAACCACTTTGGTTCCACCAACCCCGGTTAAGAATTCTCACTACAGCCAAGTGGTAGACAAACCCAAGGTCCTCTCTGACACCCCCTGATCACCTGTGGGGAAACAACTCTGCTTGGTCATGGGCTGGGCTAATCCACAGTAGCCTGGGGTGAGGGGTGCCAATAAAACCAGCCAGTAGTGGGTGCTGCTGGCACCCTGCTCAGATCCCCTTGCTGTGGGAATCACTTCCTGCTACCATTCCATGAGTCAAATGGAAGCCACTCAACCTGGGATGTGATGTCCCCTCCTAAACCCTTTCCCAGTTCTTAGCCCCTGACTGATAGGCCTGGTCTTGTCTCAAGGTGAACTAACATAGGGATGTCCCAGAGTTTCATGGCAAGATCAGACTCTAGCCAAGACCACACCCTCCTTTCTCCCCCCTGTCTTATTTTGCATCCTGTACTCTACCCCCACCCCATCCACCCCACTCCCCACCACACAGACTCACAAGTAAATCACTGGAATAAGAATCTCCATCTCAGGCTAAGGAATCTGCTTAAGATGCATCAGGTATCCTGCAGTGTAGACTCTGTCACTGGCAGAGAAATTTTCATTAGGGCTCTTGTTTTCTAACAGAATAAAAATGTATATTCCTGAAGCAGTTGGTGTCAAGTTATTCAGGTTATGTGGCTGAGGGCCCAGTAAACGAGCCCCTGCAGAATGTGTGCTGGGTCTCTCTAATACTTCAGGAAGTTGTTTAGAGTCACAGTATCCCTGACTTTGGGCCTTCCTGGTGGCTCAGGGGTAAAGAATCTGCTTGCCAAGAAGGAGACCCGGGTTCAGTCCCTGGGTCGGGAAGATCACCTGGAAAAGGAAATGGCAACTCACTCCAGTATTCTTGCCTGGGAAATCCCATGGACAGAGGCACCTGGTGGGCAACAGTTCATGGTACTGTAAAGAGTTGGACATGACTGAGCAACTGAACAACGAACAACAATCCCTGACTTCATGGAGTCAGAGAATATTCTTCATGATCAGAGAATACAGCTCACAGTCATTTGGTCAAAGTGTGAGCCCAGAGTCCATCCTGCCTATCAAGTTGCAGGTGAGGTAGAAACACATGGTGGACGCCTCAAACAACAGGTCAGGTCTCCCTGATACAGACATGTGGCTGAGTAGCCTGTGGTTCTACCCCAGGCTGCTCAACTTCTCAATAGTTGCTCCGTTTATGTGCTGGCTTTTCCATCATACCCTCCATGGAGGACAGATGGGAGGAAATGGTGACCGGTACCAACCTCATGGGGTTATCCTGAGGGTTAACTGAGACAGTGAAGTGAAAGTTCTTAGTACCATCTGGCATAGGCCAACCTCAGCTGGTACCATTGTTGTCATCATCTCCTCGAATTTTGGGATCCATCTCAGGGCCCACTCACATGCTGCTGTTCTTCAAGCTGGGAGACCCTGGTGTTTCTCCCTTCCTTCAGGGTGAGATGGCTAACAACATTCCTACCCTACCCCTGAAAACAGTCTTTCCAACTCTCATTCTGTGTCCTGTGGGAAATAGCCAGCACTGCCTCCTGACCCACAACTGGTCAGTGCTTAGCTTCTGGGGTGGGTCAGCTTCTCCACAAACCCCTGTAGTCACAGACTTGAAGTGCATTAGACAAAATCTTTGGGAGAATGACTCTTGCTTTTAAGGCACAGTGCAATGGAAAGGGTTTCAAAGTGAGTCGTGATGTAGACTTGGCAAGTCCACACAGGAAGAACAATCAGTGCTAGTCAGAGGAAAGTCAGTGGAGGCTGTGCCTTGTGGTCTATGGCACGATTGATATTATTGCTGGAACTCCCCCCGGGTGGAGGGAAGCAAGATACAGGACCTGGAGAGTTTCAGTGTCTGGATGTGACACTCAGAGAAGCCCATTTTTGTTCTTCCTAGCTACAGTCCATGGTGTCGCTTGGAGTTGGACATGACTGAGCTACTTCACTTTCACTTTTCACTTTCATGCATTGGAGAAGGAAATGGCAACCCACTCCAGTGTTCTTGCCTGGAGAGTCCCATGGATGGAGGAGCCTGGTGGGCTGCCATCTATGGGGTCACACAGAGTCTGACACGACTGAAGCGACTTAGCAGCAGCAGCAGCAGCAACTGTAGTTAACTGAGATGCCCCATCTTTTAGCATCTTCCCCATGACCCTGCTGGCCTGTGGTAGATCATTTTATGAGATCTTCCCAGGAGGCCTACAGTCCTCTTCATGGAAGCTTCTGTACAAATAGCTGGCTTTGCTGTAAAGCCCCTTGGGTGCCACATCAGGGTACTCCCCTGACAGATGGAGAAGATGGAATGATCATGGGACGATCTTTGCCTGTACGATTAACCAGCTTATCAACTGTCACTCAGTGTCACGCTCTAGACCAACAAGGCTATGGAGGTCCAAATTAATGCCCCCCTCCCTCCATGGCTGGCAGAAAATGATGTGCCTCCCAAAAGAGGATGTAAGCTCTGGTATAAAACCAAAACCAGGGGTAGCATCCCCAGGTCCAACAGGATAACCTGAATTAACACCTACCTTGGTGGAATACTTTAACTCAGTTCAAACTGAAAAAGGGAACATCTCAACCTCGCATATGAAAAGCTAATATGAGATGGAAAGGCAAGAGGGATAGAAGATAACAACAGCGACAGGGTCTTCCCTGGCGGTTCAGTGGATAAGAATCCGCCTGCTAATGCAGGGGACACAGGTTCAGTCCCAGGTCCAGGAAGATCTCACATGCCATGGGACAACTAAGCCCGTGTGCCACAGCTATTGAGCCACAACAAGAGAGGCCACCGCAACAAGAAACCGGAGTAGCCCCCCCTCTCCACAACTAGAGAAAAGCCCGTGCAGCAATAAAGATCCAGCACAGCCCAAAATAAACACATAATTTTAAAAAAATCACTATATATATACACACACATACGTGTGTGTGTGTATAAAACAACAGCAACAAGGGAAATATGCATCACAGAGTAGCAGTCAGTTAAATACTGGGTTGGCCAAGAAATTCACACGGACTTTTCTAGAAGATCTTATGGAAAGATCAAGGTGTGCTTACTTTACTGGCTCTTTACTGTTGCTAAGGGAGATGGGCCCTAGACCCATTCTTTCACCTTGTAATGGATAATGGCCATTTTTGCCCATCTGTTCCCAATGACTTGAAGGGGTCAAGGGGTGGACTCTGTCAGGAGATGCTGGGATTAGTCGTGGCAAGTAAGTTGGGGGAAAGGAACTTTGGCGTTTCAGGTGTTTGGAGTATTTCCTTCCCCTGTGAACACCCAGACTTGCTGTAGATGTGCTGAAAGGGCACTCCGCCCTCAGTCTCAGTAGGGTTCCTTTCTAGGAAAAATGGATAAGAGTTACAAGTAGAGGGTATCAATGTCTAAGATATTTCTTCAGTTTTGGTATTTTTCTCTGTGTCATCGGATTCATACATACTTTCTAATTTAGAATATTCCTAATAAGACTATAGGAACCCCAGTTTTCAATGCCCCAAATGAGAAAAGAAACATCACATTCAATGTCCCATCTGTTAACTTCCCAGAGAGAGAAGCAGATTTAGGAAAGAGGAATGATGTGGTTCTGCTTATGAACTTAGCTAAGGAAAAGCCCCTGGTTTTTAGCCACAATTTTGACACATGAATCAATGTGATGAAAGAGACTTCATCGGTGAAGACTCAAGAAGTGTGGGCAAAAGTGGGAGAAGAACATAAGGGGGTTGTTGTACCACTTCTAAAGATGTCTGCATACAGTTCTGAATGTCTCACCCCTTATAAAAAATATCCTCTGTGTTATATCAGAGCCTGGAGAGGAGAAGGGATTCTCTACCACTTTGAAGAAAAAACCCTCTGAAATAGGAGTGGCCCCAGAGAACTGAAGCCAGAAATAGGGAAGGCCTTGCCTCTGATAAAGGGGACAGGGATGGGAGAGATGGAGCAGCCTCATCATTATAAATCTTTCCAAGTGCTTGTTTTGTTTTGGTTGGAAGAAAGCCTCTTGATGAAAGTAAAAGAGGAGTGAAAAAGTTGGCTTAAAACTGAACATTCAGAAAACTAAGGTCATGGCATCCGGTCCCACCACTTCATGGCAAATAGATGGGGAAATAATGGAACCAGTGAGAGAGTATTTTGGGAGGCTCCAAAATCACTGTAGATGGTGACTGCAGCCATGAAATCAAAAGAATCTTGCTCCTTGGAAGAAAAGCTATGACCAACCTACAGCATATTAAAAAGCAGAGACATTATTACTCTGCCGACAAAGGTCTGTCTAGTGAAAGCGGTGGTTTTTCCAGTAGTTATGTATGGATGTGAGAGTTGGACTATAAAGAAAGCTGAGCACTGAAGAATTGATGCTTTTGAACTGTGGTGTTGGAGAAGACTCTTGAGAGTCCTTTGGACTGCAAGGAGATCACACCAGTCAATGCTAAGGAAATCAGTCCTGAATATTCATTGGAAGAAATGAAGCTGAAGCTCTAATACTTTGGCCACCTGATGTGAAGAACTGACTCATTGGAAAAGACCCGGATGCTGGGAAAGATTGAAGGTGGGAGGAGAAGGGGACAACAGAGGATGAGGTGGTTGGATGGCATCACTGACTCGATGGACATGAGTTTCAGCAAGCTCTGGGAGTTGGTGATGGACAGGGAGGCCTGGAGTGCTGCAGTCCATGGGGTCGCAAAGAGTCAGACATGACTGAGCAACTGAACTGAACTGATATATGTGTGTGTGTGTGTGTATTCACACATATATATGCGTGCTTGTGTGCTCAGTCACTTCAGTTGTGTTCAATTCTTTGTGATGCCCTGGACTGTAGCCCACCAGGCTCCTCTGTCCATGGGATTTTCCAGGCAAGAATAATGGAGTTAGTTGCCATGCCCTCCTTCAGGGGATCTTCCTGTCCCAGGGATCAAACCTGCATCTCTTATGCCTCCTGCATTGGCAGGTGGGTTCTTTACTGCTAGAAATATATATTCCTTGCCACCCTCCTGCCCTGGACGCAGCACCCCAGCCCTGCTCAGCCACTGGCCTCACTCTACCTTTCCAGTGAGATCATCTCCTCAGGAAGCAGGCCACAGAGGGTCAAGTGACACGTGCAGGTCACACAGTTGGATGGGTGGAGCCAGGACCCACAGGGTCCTCCAGCTCTTTTTCTTTCCCTGGGAACTCATCTCAATCCACCCAGCCTCCTCGTTGCCCCTCCCGGGGGTCTCAGCCAGGTTCTACCTGGAAAGAGAATCGGGCTTCAGGGGGGCCAGGGTGACTGTTGGCTGCCCCTCCTCCAGGGCAGGAGCAGGGGAGCAACAGTGTGTCCTGGCCGGGAGGAGGGGAGCAGTGTGTCCAGACAGCTCTGAGATGGGACCTGTGGCAGCGACACCTGCCAGCTCAGAGGTGCCAGCCTGTCTGCCAAACAGCTCAACTGCATTAACTCATTTAATCCCTGTCAATATTTTCTTATGAGAAAGGCACTCTTACCCACTCCCACCGTTTTACAAGTGAGGGAACAAGTGACACTTGCAGAGTCAGGACTGAATCGAGTTCTTTGGGCTCTAAGCTCATGGTTCGTTAAATATAGGAGCCGGTTGCCAGTTCCTTCTTCAGGGGATCTTCCTGACCCAGTGATAGAACTGGGGTCTCCTGCATTGCAGGAGATCCAGGGAAGCCCCATTTCAAGAGGCACAGCCTATTAAGTCCTTGTTGGAGAGATCAGGTCACACAGAGATGTCAAGGCTCTAGGGCACAGTGTAGGGAATGTTTCGAAACAATTTTGGTTACTCCTAGACGTGTCATGTCTCCTGGCTTCTCTCTGGGCACCAAGAGAAACCAAGCAAGGAGGGTAGGGGAGGGTAGAAGAGGGAGGAGGATGTGGGGTGGAGAGAGGCGAGGGGAGGGACCGAGAGGTTAGAAGGGGCAGAGGCAGAGAAGCAGGTACAGTCCAGTCTGCCCTTTGCTGGGGCTTGATGAGTCCCCCTCCTTCACCCCACAGGGCAGCTGCAAGCCCATCCCTGTGGAGGCTGCCCAGGGTACCAAGTGTTCTGCTCAGGATAAACTTCAAGTATGCCACAATTTAGTTTATGATCAAGGCAGCAACTGAGCCCCCAACAGAGTGAGCAGGGCACAGTGTGGATCTCCACCCAAAAGAACAAATTGCAAAAAAGGTTGGTAGAATAGGAGCCTCTTTTGTAAAATGAGTAGCATAAAAGAGTATCCACTTATGAAAAAAATCTGGAGAAAAAGTCCACAAACTCAGTGGTGGTCAGAGACTTTTAACTTTGTGTTCAGTGTGATTCTGTAATGTTTAAATGTTCAATAGTGCATGTGTAACTTTGGTAATCAAAGTGACCAAAACACGTTGTTAAGAGAAGAGGTACCCTGCCCTTCATCCATCCTGGTCCCCAGATTTCCAAAACAGCCAGCATGTGCTGGTAATTCCCTCTCTGTGTGACCAGGAAGTGTTTATGCATCACAAAGGATTCTGTCACGAGTGTGTGTGATTAATTATTAAAGAGGTGTTGTCAGTCCTGTTTAATATTTAGTTTCAGGATTGAAACATTAAAAGGTTTATCCATTGACTTTGCATTCTGTTGCTTAGGTGTCAGTTAAAAAGCAGTGAAACAAAGAGGCAAACTGTGTGATTTTATTTTGTTTTCAAGACCTCTTAGACCTGAAACACTTTTACTGTTTGTGGTACTACACTGCTTTCCTTATCTTCAAGCTCAGGAAAATAGGTTGCTGTTATAATTACTGATGCAGTGAGAAAAGGGAGACTGGAAAAAATACAGAATGAAAGATAAAATGCATGACCCAGAAAACTGAGAAGCCCTGATGACAGGTGGAAAAGGAGGCCCCAGGAGGGGACATGGGAGAGTGATAGTAATAAAGGTGGGCTTCCTAGAAGAGGTGGGCCTGTTTCAGAGAAGTAAAGAGTGGAGAGGAGGGCATCATAGATGAGGAAGGCAGATTTAGTCATTAGGCAGGAAGGCCAAGGGCCGGGTCCAGAATGGGGCCCGCTTGCCCCATCTCCTCTTTTCCCTGAGAGAGGCTAGAGTGCCTGCCGCGGCCCTGGCCCAGGGCTCTGGCGTTGGTGCTGGACGGAGCCAGGTGGGAGGCCCAGTCTCCTTCAACTCTGGACTCTGCCCAGGGATTTCCAGTGAAATGAGAAGACCGGCCAAAGCCCAAGCAGGTTGGATCCAGCCCATCCCCGTGGAAACACGCACTTCCGTCTGTTCCCCAGAGGGACTTGTTGACCACAAATATGTGAGTAGGGAGCAGAGCCTGCCCCCCTCCGTGCAGCTGTGTGTCTGTTTCCTTGTGTGAGTGGGTGGCTGGGCTTTCCCAGGCTCTGCCTGTGTGTGTACTTCCCCACGTGTCCCTGGGGCTCCTGTGAGCACCTGTGTGTGGCCCTGTGTGCTTGCCTCCGGGTATGTGAGATTAGTCAGGCTGGTGTTTGGACAGGGTAGGGTACTATCCAAAAGGGAGAAAAAGAGAAGGGGCAGGAGTGGAAAGAGATAGGGTGTTAGTTAGGGCTCTTATTTGTAGATGAGTTTAGGCCTACAAATTGAACTTCAGCACCCCCTAAAAAAAAGAAAGGAAAAAAAAAAAAGGATTATATTGGCTCTTGTAATTGAAAAGCCCAGTGGGGAGTACTGATTTCAGATACAGTTGGATTCAGGAACTAGAATGATGTCTTCAGGATATTTCTGTCTTTCAGAGATGGGAGCACATGATACAATGAAAATATCACATAATAGCAATGAAAATATCACTTGGTAGCAACGGTCTTTAACCTGTTGAAGGGAGTGATGAAAGCTAGGGCCTGTCTTCAGAAAAATGGCTCTGTATCAGATACATACACATGCTATACAGAATTCCTCCCTTTCCTTCTCTGTGAAGTGGGTGGAACTTGCCCAGTTTCTGCCTGATTTCCCAGACTTACAAGGAGTTACCCCTCACAGGTTCAGGAGAGCAGGAAGGGGCCCTTCCTCTGTCCCTGGGGACCCTGACATAATGAGGGTTGAGCTCTGGGATGGGAGAGGCTGTGCCAGGTCTTGCCTGGCTTCCCCTTTCAGCTCTGGGCCCTGACTTTGTCTTTCAGCTGCAAGGTCTGGCACATGGAGGACGACACACCAAGAGGAAGAGAGTCCATCTCTCTCGCCTCAGTGGCCAACGGTTTGGACAACAGAGGGGCTGAGCTGTTGGAAAGTCTGGTCTGTCCCCTCCTCCATCCTGATGCCCCCCCACCCCCACCTGGTGGGAGGCCCTTTGTTCACCATCTTCCTCCCACCCCTATCTGCTCCTCACCTCTTTGCTTGAACGCTTGGGAACCACCCCTCCCCAACCCCTACCCCGGGTTTTGACCCCCCCCCCTACCCCCTGCACAAAGCAGTCTCCTTCTTCACTCAGGAAACATCCAGGCACACTTACCACGCGCCAGTACCGCCTGTCCTTGTCGGTAAGGTCAGGGAATGGCTCCACCAGGAAGTGACATTTGAGCTGTGATCTAAAACATAAGGAGAAGCCTCATGGAGAGGGCGTAGGGGAATCTCTGGGGAGTGTGGGGGAATCTCTGGGGAAGCCCCAGCCTCTGAGGAGCCAGCAATCTTGTCCTGGCTCTGGAATGGCCCACCACCTAGTACTTCGGAGCCTAGCCTGATACCCTCTTCCTTCCCAACCTCCTGTTGAAAGTAAAAGTGTTAATGGCTCAGTCTTGTCTGACTCTGTAACCCCATGGACTGTGGCCAGCCAGGTTCTTCTGTCCATAGAATTTGCCAGGTAGTAATGGAGCAGGTAACCATTCCCTTCTCCAGGGGATCTTCCCAACCCAGGGATCGAACCCTGGTCTCTTGCATTGCAGGGAAATTCTTTATCATCTGAGCCTACCTTCTGTTACCAAGTCCAAACTGGCTCTGCTCACCGCACGCAGGGCAATGAATCCAACAGACAAAGAGTTGAAGCTCAGGAAAGACTTTATTCAGGGAGCTGAGAAGATGGTGAGCTAGCACCTCAAAATAACCATCTAAATGGGGTCTGGATGCCAAGTTCTTTTATAGATCAGAGATGTGGGGAGGTGAGGAAGCCAAGAAAAAAGCCATTAATTTTGCAAACATTTCCTAGAGTGGCAAGCCTCAGGCAGGGGATGTGTTAATTTCTTCCTTCCTGCCATCTACAGGTGAACAGGGTCCTGAACAAAAGCACTTTAGTTTAACAGTCAAGCAGAGAGGCAGGGTCCTCTGAGGCGGGCCATTGTATATGATTATAATTAAAAAAAAAAAAAAAGCAATGAAAAGTAAGTCAAAGAAATAGTTCAATCATAGGGTCAGAATTGGCTTCATCTCTGCAACACCGACCCCCCTCTCATCCCCCATCCTCCAACACAGACCATGAGCTCCCTGAGGGCAGAATGAGTCTAGCATGGAACCCAGTACACAGCACGTACTCAGGGCACACTCTCTGGAATTTACTTAAGTTCCCTCTGGTTGCTTCCTCTGATTGTTCCCTGTGCCTAGCCCTGACCCCAGCCCACCCCTGAGGTGCCCGTGGGCACATTGGTGGCGGCTTGGGTCTCTCCGCACTCCAGGCCCCCAGCCACAGTTCTCCCGTGAGGCAGGAGGCACACTCTGCTTCTTCTCTGGTGGCTTTAGGAGGAAGGCCGAGACCCTGGCAGCAACTCAAGCCCTTTGGAAGTTGGGGACAGCTGGAGCAAGGCTGGCCCGCAGCCCCCCTCGGGATGGTAGGTGGTCTCTGGGAGGGACATGGGCTGGCTGACTTGGGGAGGAGGCCCCTGTGGGGAGCAGAGGTGGGAAATCTGGCCCCCTGATGGGGAGGGGGCTCCCTGAACCTTTGTTGAAGGAAGGAGTAAACGTATTTTAGAAACAAGTGAGTTCTGCTGGCCTCTGCCTCAGAGGTGAACCAAGCCAGAGTTTCCCAACTAGCTTTGAAGCAGGCTCCCATTGGGAACCTCAATTTATGCTGGGGGCTGCTCTGGTTGAAGCCGGATGGGGGCCCTGAACCAATCTGGCCCCCTCTCAACTCCCTAGCTGCCTTCTACCCCATTCGCACTCTGGGGCACCTCAGGGAATCCTGAGGCTTAGTTTGAAACCCCCTAGACTGGGCCAGGCCCTTTGTTTCACATGGGGAGGCTGAAGCCCAGAGAGGGAGAGAAACAGGCCCAGGCCCCACAGGCAGCAAATGGAGCCTAGGGCTCGGCCTGCTGACACCCAGGCCTACTGCGAGGTCCTCCCGGCCAGACCCTGAGCTGATGAGAACCTGACGCCAAAAACATGGCTTCTGTGCACTGGTCCCAAATCGAATCTCAGAGACAGAGTTCTGAGTGAAGCAGAAAAGAGTAGCTTTGTTGCTTTGCCAGCCAAAGGGGGACACAACGGGCTTGTGGCCTCAAAACTGTGTGTCCACACCCAGGTGGCTTTGGTGAGGAGTTTTATAGCAACGGTTTGAGGGTGGGGTGCTGACAAGATTAGGGTGTGTGCAGGGCCTGCACTCCTTTGATGAGTCTCTGGTGAGCTCTTGATGAGCTGCTCTGGTTTCTTTAATCTGGCCTCAGGTGGTCTTTGCTGGAATCAAGAATGCTGACATTTTCCATTTGTTTAGTTCGGTAACCCGAGGCTGCATTATTATTTCTTGGCTGTTTCTCCCTTGTCTCTGCCTCCACTTCCTTCTCTGATAAGCAGCTGCTCAAATCTGCCCTTTTGGACTCAAGGAAGGTCATGGATGCTGGAAGGTTTCTGAGCCCAGGAGCCCCATAGAGTCCTGCAGTTTTCAAGCTTGGAACGGGGGCAGAGTCTGTCTGTCCGCCTTGGGGTGAGACTGAAGAAAAATGCCTCACTTAAGAGGTGGGGAGATAGTGAAAGACAGGGAAGCCTGGCATGCTGCAGTCCACGGGGTTGCAAAGAGTCGAACATGACTGAGCAACTGAATAGCAATGGGAGGTGGGAGATGGGGACAGAGAGAGGAGAGTTTCCCTTAAAAAGTGGTGACTGAATGAGTGTGAGTGAGCATCTCCTATATGCTCAGGCTGGGGGCCTCAGAGGCTATTCGGGTCCCCAGGGACCTATTCAGTCTTTCCTCGGGACAGTCAAGTGACCAAGTGACCAGACGAGAACTGGCATTTGCACCAGGTTGCAGAAGGCAGTTGGGGTGCCAGATGGCTGTGGGTGGGCTGTTCTGGGAAGAGTGTTACTCAGAGGATAAATTCCCACAGGTGTAAGTGCAGAGCTGGGTGCCTCCGAAGGCTCCTCCTGGCTCCTCAGACAGGTGGAAATGGGACAGGGCAGGGGAGGCAGCCATCATGGTTGGTGCATTTCTATATGTCGGTGATGTTCTTCCTTATTGTCTCAGTTCATTCTTTCCCAAGCCCTGGAGTCTGGAGCATCACTGTGGTAGTTAGTGGTGCTGCTCCAAGGCTGAGGAACAGCTGGTACAGACAGACAGAGGCCAGAAACAGTGAAGGGCTGAGTCACATCCAATTCTTTGCGACCCCGTGGACTGCAGCACACCAGGCTTCCCTGTCCTTCACCATCTCCTGGAGTTTGCTCAAACTCATGTCCATTGAGTCGGTGATGCCATCCAACCATCTCATCCTCTGTTGTCCTCTTCTCCTCCTGCCTTCAATCTTTCCCAGCATCAGGGTCTTTTCCAATGAGTCACTCGTCACATCAGGTAGCCAAAGTAGTGGAGCTTCAGCTTCAGCATCAGTCCTTCCAATGAATATTCAGGACTGATTTCCTTTAGGATTGACTGGTTTGATCTCCTTGCAGTCTAAGTGACTCTCAAGAGTCTTTTCCAGCACCACAATTTGAAAGTATCAGTTCTTCAGTGCTCAACCTTCCTTACGGTCCGACTGTCACACCCATACATGACTACTGGAAAAAACCATAGCTTTGGCTATATGGACCTTTGTCAGCAAAGTGATGTCTTTGCTTTCTAATACACTATCTAGGTTTGTCATAACTTTTCTTTCAAGGAGCAAGTGTCTTTCAATTCATGGCTGCAGTCAAGTCATTCTTTAGTTCCCTCTGGGCTACGGTTGACTTTGGCCCTGTGGGACATCAAGGCCAGTGTTGCCATTTTACTGGGGATGAAGCTGAGTGGCTTCTGCCTGGAAGTGTTGAGGATCCCCCCAGGTGTGGGAGTCTGATGGGGAAGCCTCTCTTAGACTCTGCTGGTCTTCTCCTCAGGAGAAGGAGGCTGCAACCAGCCCTGAGAGTGAGACACTTCTGCAGGGAGCATGCACAGCTGTTCCGATGGATCTGCATAGGCCTGCTCTGTACTGGTGAGCTCTGGGCCCAGCCCCTTCCAGGGAGACAGTGACTCCTGCCTAGCCCCCTGCCCCCACCACCCAGGTTTCAGCCACCTCAAACCCAGCTATCCATGTCTCAGGGCAGGGCCGTTCTCTTACCCAACAACTTGACAAAGGTTTTGAGCACCAACTCAGGGCCAGCTCTTGTTCCAGAAGCTGGGACATACGAATTAAGCCAGACCAGATTTTATTCTCAAGGTAACTCTCTGATCAATAAGGGAGAGGGGAACATATATTTCCACATAATTCAGAGGGCCATCTGGGAGCACCAGGAAAGGATTTTGGGGGTGGTTGGGGGGGTCTTCCAGGAGGAGGTAGCATTCTGGTCTCACAGAGTGAACAGCAATTAGCCAGGTAAAAGGGGAAGGAACAGGAGTGAAGAGGTAGAGGGACACATGAGCAAAGGCGGAAGCCTGCAGCATGTGGGCAGGCAGCTGATAAACAGTCGAGGGGCCGGAGGGTAAAGCTCTAGACCAGGAGTGCCAGAGGAGGCGGGAGGGATGAGAAGGGGCCAGATACTGGGAAGGGGGGTTGGAGAGACTTGGATTTTACTCCCAAGGCCAGAGAGCACCATCGAAGGACTTAAACAGGGAAGTGGCAAGCTTGGATTCACATTGTGGAAACCCAGAGGAGGCAGGCAGGGAAAGGAGACAGTTGAGAGCTGCTATACACATGGGAGAAGATGAAGGGGTGGAGAGGATGGAAGGGGTGGAGAGGATGGAAGGGGTGGAGAGGATGGAGGGGGCGGATCCGAGAAATTCTCAGGAAGCCACACCAGTCAGACCTGGGAGCTGATAACCGTTAGGGACGAAGGGGGCTCTGGAATCCAGGAGTTCTGCTTGGGCCACGGGGTGGGTGATGCTGCTCACCAGAGCCAGGGACCACAGGTGGAGGAGGGGGTCTTGGCCGGGATGGGGATGGCGAGTTGTTTTGGACAATATGTGGAAGGAACTGCTGGCAGGCCCTCCAGGAGGAGAAGCGGCTTCCTAGGGATGCTTGGATAATGAATTGAGAGGTGGCTCATGTTTGGAAACGTAAAGATTGGTCACACAGAAGGAGGTAGAGAAAACAAGGGGCCCTGAGACAGCCTGAGAAGGGGTGTAGGTGGGGCAGCAAGCACGAGACCAGGAGCAAAGGGTTGCCAGAGGGAGGGACAGATGGCCAGCATCTCTGCAGCGAGGAGACCAGCAGGACAAGGATGGAGCAGTGCCCATGGACTTTAGTGACAAGGAGATCATGGTGACTTAGGGAAAGTGAAAATGAAAGTGAAGACGCTCAGTCGTGTCCAACTCTTAGCCTACCAGGCTCCTCCATCCATGGGATTTTCCAGGCAAGAATCCTGGAGTGGGTTGCCATTTCCTTCTCCAGGAAGTGCAATAGCTGGATTGGAGAACAGGAGGAGAGGCCGTGTAGACAGTAAGTCTACACAGCTCTTCTGAGAAATTTTTTTATGAGAACTGGGTGGGAATACAAATTTATTTATTTATTCATTTTTGGCTGTGATAGGTTTTCATTGCTTCGCACAGGCTTTCTATAGTTGCAGTGAGTGGGGGCTACTCTTCATTGCTGTGCAGGAGCTTCTCATTGCGGTGGCTTCTCTTCCTGTGAAGCACAGGCCTGAGGTTTGTGGGCTTCAGCAGTTGTGGCCCGAGGGCTCGTTAGTTGTGGCTCAAGGGCCCTAGAGCGAAGGTTCTGTAGTTTCAGTGCACAGGAGTAGTTGCTCCGTGGCACGTGGAATATTCCTACATCATTGGCAGGTGGATTCTTATCCACTGCGCCACCAAGGAAGTCCTGGGCAGGAATATTAATAGAAGGGTGTGGCGGCTTCAAGGAAGAGGGTGTGTTTGTGAAGCCACTTTGACTGGCTTTCTGAACTGAGGCAGGGAGTTTGGGGGAAAGGGCAGAAGCGAGGTAGCAGAGGTGACCAGTGGAGCAAGGTCCCCTGGGCACAGGGAAGCAGGGTTCCGGGGCCCAAGCAAGGGCACCTCTTCACAGCTGCAGGCTTGCCTCAGCTTGGAAGGCGGAAAATAAAAGGGGGAGGTGGTGTGGTTGCCCAGACATTCGTGGGGGCTACACAGGGGAGAGGACAGGGAGACATGACAGCAGTGGCCCTAGTCTTTGTGATTAAATCAAAGTGGGGTCCCCTGCTGAGCTGGGGCTGGTTTGTGGCCCCGCCAGCTTCCTCCTATGGATGTCGGATTCGATGAAGGCTTCCTGTGGCAGAAGCTGAGCAGGGCCTTCTTGTTCCCCTTGTGTCCACCTTCACTCAGACCCAGATGTGTTTCTCTCAAGGAAATGGCTGAGTTCCATCTAGCAGATCTTGGAAATGACTCTCCCCATCCTACTTCCCCTCCTGTCTTGGCTGTCAGGAGCTCCCTTCCCTTCTCCATGTTTGAGTGATTTTGATTTCCTCCAGCTCTCTGCTGTCTTTATTATATCACGTCTTCTATGATGAGGCTTGTCACGGACTTCCCGAAGCAGGCATGGTACAAGTTCATGTTCTCAGCACTTGCTTTGATTCCGAGCAGTAGCCTCCTCACCTTAGGCGGGCTTTCTCCACAGATGCCAAGATAACATTGGCGGCTGACTGACATGGAGGGCCTCAGTGTCCCCAGTCTCAGAAGAGTGTGCCTCTTGCCCGTATTTCTGGAGGTCTATGATGGGCATACCTCGGGTCGTGTGCTCCTCCCTGGGTCCTCCACCCTTGAAGAGGGTCAGGCTCTGCTGGACCACGTGGGCTTAAGAGTGTGTAGGGGCGCCCCAAAGGAAAAAAGTCCTGTCAACAGAGGACAGAGGGATCTTAGAAGGATGAAAATACTTCTTAAGACGCTTTTCTGCCCTGTCCTGCCTGGGGGACCTGTCTACAGAGCCCCATCTCCTACACGCTGTGCCAGTCTCTGCTGGCTGCAGACAGACCTGGATTGGTATCCCAGCCTGATTTCCTCCCTGTGTGAATCAGTTTGCTTCCATCTCTGAACGGGGATCACACAGTGCCGACCCGGGCCTCGGTTGTGAGGAGTAATTCTGGCAGTGCTGTAGAGTGCCGAGCTTGGCGCCTCTCTCCTACCAGCTCCCCCTCCTCTGATCTCTCTCACCCCTGCCCTGCAGAGCCTCACCTGTGTGCTTCTAGCTGACCCCCATACAGTGTCCCCGTCTTTCTGTGTGAGAGAAAGGTAATTTCATTTTCTATAACTTGACTTATTTTCTACTTCAATTTCCTTGTTCCAAGTGAGCGTTAGGAACTGAATTATCTGTCAGTTTGAAACATCCTTTATCCCTTTCTGCAGGAGTCCTCAGTGGGTACTTGGGTGTGTGCTGAGTTGCTCAGTTGTGTCCAACTCTTTGCAACTCCATGAACTGCAGCCTGCCAGACTCCTCTGTCCATGGGATTCTCCAGGCAAGAATATTGGAGTGGGTTACCATTTCCTCCTCCAGGGGATCTTCCTGACCCAGGGATCAAACCCATGTCTCCTGCGTCTCCTGCACTGGCAGGCAGATTCTTTACCACTGGGCCATCTGGGGGTGCTTATCCATTATCAATTTTCAAGCATCTGCCAACCTGTCCATTCCCCCAACTGGTCCTCAGTTCTCTGCCACTGCAGGTAGCCATGGAGACCTTCCCAGGAAGTGGGCCTTCCTCTCTGAGCCTCTCATAGAGATCACTTCTGTGCCTGCTGAGGTGTACACATCCTCAGAAGCCTTCTCTGGCTCTACTCATCCACTCCCCGCCCTGGCATTCCTCTCTGTGAAATGTTGCTGCCTCCCTCGGGCAGGGCTCTCTTACTTGCAGTGCCACAGACACACCCAGGCCTTTGCCACCTCCCCAGGCTCAGAGCCCGTTTCTCTGGGACCCAGTGGTATCCTCGAACTAGTCTGGCAGCAGAGTGGGTAGGGATGACGCTTAAAATTTTTTATCTGCTGAAAAGGCTGTGAGTCTTTTCCATTCTTCAAGGGCCCTGATTCTTTTTTTAAAAATCACTAGGTCTTTATTTTATTTTTATTAATTAATTTTGATTACAATATAGCTGCTTCACAGTGTTGCTATGCTTCTTGTGCATGAGTGCTATGTCGCTTCAGTTGTGTCCGACTCTTTGTGATGCTATGGACTGTAGCCTGCCAGGCTCCTCTGTCCATGGGATTCTCCAGGCAAGAATACTGGAGTGCATTGCCATGCCCTTTGACCCAGGAATCAAACCCACATCTCCTGCAGCTCCTGCACTACAAGAAGGTTCTTTACTGCTGAGCCACTGGGGAAGCCCTGCTATGCTTCTACTGCAGAACAAAATTAATCACCCACGCATGTACCTATATTCCCTCCCTTTTGAATTTCCTTCCCATTCAGGTCACCAGTGCGTTGAGTAGAGTTCCCTGTGCTGTGCAGTGTGTTCCCACTGGTTGTCTATTTTATACATCTTATCATTACTACGTATGTGTCAACCCCAATCTCCCAATGCCATCCCACCTCTTTCCCTTCAAGGGTCCTGGCTCTTGAAATTCATAAGCCAGGGGGAGATATTTCTCCTCTGCTCTCCACTATCATTTTCCTTTCTTGAAGTAGAGCACAGATGGGCCTAGCTGCTTAAATGGGGAGAAGGGCAAAGGGGGAAAAGGAAATTCCAGGAAGAAAAACGATCATTGATTAATATTCAGAATGGGATCCTGGCACACACAAGTCAATGCATTTCTGGAGTAGCTGACTTATCCATCTCTGTCCTCGGAACCTACCAAGGCTCTAGAATATGGCAGGCGTTCCAATGATGCTCAGAGATTCATGCTGTCTTGTGTGTGCGTGTGTGTGTGTGCACGCGTGTGTGTGTGTGCGCGTGTGTGTGCTATCGCTCACTTGTGTCGGACTCTTTGTGACCCTACGGACTGTAGCCCGCCAGGCTCCTCTGTCCATGTGATTATCCCAGCAAGAATACTAGAGTGGGTTGCCATTTCCTACTCCAGGGGGTCTTCCTGACCCAGGGATCAAACCCAAGTCTCCTGCGTCTCCTGCATTGGCAGGTGGATTCTTTACCACAGAGCCACCTGGGAAGCCTCATGCTGTCTTACCTCCTCCTTAAACACCTCCCTCGCATTTAGTTAGCCCTTCAGAGTCTGCAAGGGCTTCCCTGGTGGCTCAGATGGTAAAGCGTCTGCCTGCAGTGCTGGAGACCCAGGTTCGATCCCTGGATTGGGAAGATCCCCTGGAGAAGGAAGTGGCAACCCACTCCAGTACTCTTCCCTGGAAAATTCCATGGATGGAGGAGCCTGGTAAGCTAAGTCCATGGGATCACAAAGAGTCAGACATGACTGAGGAACTTCACTTTCTTTCTTTGAGCCTGCAAAGCCCTTCCACACACATTCTAAGCCGAGACGATTGTGCTCATTACCAGATGAAGAAACTAAGGCTCTGAGAGCTCTGGCTGGAGTAGGTGGAGCTGGGGGTAGGGCAGCAGGTCCTGGAGAGGCCAGTGTCGTTATGCTCAATCCCTTCTCTGTTTCGTCCTCCACCTACTCCCAGCGTACACTGCCTTCCTGCTGGCCGCCTGCATCTTGAATTTCCAGAGGGCCCTGGCACTGTTCGTCCTCACCTGTGTGGTCCTCGTCTTCCTGGCCCACAGCCTGCTCAAGAGGCTGCTGGGGCTAAAGCTGCTGAGGTGTGTCAAACCTCTAGGGCATCCCCGCCTGAAACTCTGGTTTAAGAGGTAAGTGAGCCCCCAGGGGGTATGGGAGTGGGTGGGCCCATGGGCGGAGGGCCTCTGAGTCAGCTCCTGTGCCCCAGCCAGGGCTGGGTGAGGAGGACTTGGGTCCTTGTCCCACCTGAGGTTCCTGGGTCATGGGGAGCCCACTCCCTTGCTTGCCTCTTGGGAGCCCTGGGCAGGTCTTGCTGGGTGGCTTCAGAGGCAGTTTTGTGGCATCTTTGTGGTATTTTTCCACTTCCCATCTGATTCTCTGCTCCAGTTACAGTAGGTGGCTCTCACACCTGAGGACAGGAATCAACAGTTTCCTAAATTCAGAGATCCCAGCCCATTCAATCTGGGAGGGCCCATATCAGTGCAATGATCAGATCACCTAGAGCCTGAGTGAGACGTCCAGCTGCTGGGAACCACCCCTGGAGTCTGACTCAGCAATCTGAATTGGGGTCCAGGAGTCAATATATTTTTTTCAATGTTTTATATTATATTGGAATATAGTTGATTAACAATGTTGTGATAGTTTCGAGTGTACAGCAAAGTGATTCAGGTTTAGGTAAGTGAAAGTGAAAGTGATAGTCACTCAGTGGTGTCTGACTCTTGGCAACTCCATGGACTGTAGCCCACCAGGCTCCTCTGTCCATGGAATTCTCCAGGCAAGAATACTGGCATGGGTTGCCATTTCCTCCTCCAGGGGATCTTCCCAACCTAGGGATCGAACCCAGGTCTCCTGTATTGCAGGCAAATTCTTTACCATTTGAACATGTATCTACTCTTCCAAATTCTTTTCCCATTAGTTAATATTTTTAGTTAGCCACAGGGGGATTCTGATGTAGCCAGCCACTTTCCTGAGCAACAGTTTGAGATTCTTTTGTTCTTTGTTTTGTTTTAAATATTTATTTATTTATTTAGGCCGTGCTGGGTCTTAGTTGTGACATGCGGGATCTAGTTCCTTGATCAGAAATTGAACCTGGGCTCCCTGCTTTGAGAGAGAGGAGCTTTAGTCACTGGACCACCAGGGGAAGCCCTTGGGTTACCGAAAGGTGTGGGGTCTGGCTGCTTGCTGCCCCAAAGCCAGTAAACAGGCCAGGTTGGTGGAAAGGAAAGTTTGCTTTATTTCAGATGCCAGCAACTTGAGGGCAGGACAAGTTGTTCAGGGACACCTGTCCAAAGGCCAACTTCCCCCCATGACCAGCAGTGGGTGAGAGTTATTATAGGCCAAGGGAGGGGGCTACATGCAGAAACAACAGAGTCATCTCGGACACTTATCTTCAAACTGGTCATTGGTGGTCTGACCAGTGTCATCGTGATTGTTTTCGGTACAGTTAGTCTTCAGTTCCAGGGTCGGTTTTCCTCCATTTCTCTGAGGCCAGCCCTCGGAACTGTGGCAGCTTATGTCACGGCTACAGTCTGGTCATCATGTAGCTGACTTCTTCCACCTGGTTGGGGGGAGTTTCAGTATCCGCAAGATAGTCACAATTCACAGGAGACAGCTCAGAATATTATCTACGGCCCTTGAGAAGGAACTAAAGGTCCTTGGCTCTGCTTAATGACTACATTATTGTTATTTGGTCTCCTTTGACTGTTTTTCTTTGTTTCTATATTTCTCATTTCTCTGATTAAATTTATTCTTTGACTTAAGTTTTACACAGACAAAAGGCAGGCAAAGGACCTGGGGGTCGGGGAGCAAGGACCATAGGGTCCCACTCTGTCTCACCAGGATCCCCTGGTTTTTAAACTGGGTTCCTTAGAGCTCTGGAAACTGGGGGTACAAGATGGCAGGTGAGGGAGATTGGAGAGGGAAACATCAGACACCCCTCCTCCCAATTTCCATTTCCACCAGGCAACTCTGTTTTATAAACAGGCTTGCAGAAAACATTTTAGCTGGGGAAAAAAAATGTTTCTATGGCTTAAAAGAGGTACTCTTTTTGTTGATGAAGAAACTGATACCCAAAGATACCCAGTGACTAAGCCAGGCAGGTGCAAGGCACAAGGGTGTTTCCCAAAGTAAGATCTACATACCACAGCAAAATGCTTTAAGTCGGCCTATAAACAAATTTTTAATTTTCTTTATAAATAGATTTGTTTTTACATTTGCCTTCTGTTTATTAAATAGATTTATAAGAGGATTTATTTTTATAGTCATTTTCTGTTTATGAAAAATCACTGATACTGGTTTTCCACTTGAGGCATTGTTATTAAGTTTCCTTTAAAAAAAAATACATGCAGATAAGGGAGTTCCCTGGTAATTAGGATTTGATGCTTTTCTTATAATGGCCGCAGACTCAATCTCTGATCAGGGAACTAAGATCCTACAAGCCATACAGCATAGCCAAAAAAAAAAAAAGAGCAATCACAAGATACCATTTCCCATCTATTAGGATGGATATAATGAAATAAGACAGATTATAGCAAATGATGGCAAAAATGTGGAAAAATTTGAAACCCTCATATATTCCTGATAGAAATATAATATGATATGATGCAATTGCAATAGAAAACAATTAGGCAGTTCCTCAAAATATTATCCATAGAGTTGCCATACCTAGAAATTCTACTTCTAGGTTATATCTGAGAGAAATTAAAACATATACCCAGACTTCCCTGGTGGTACAGTGGATAAGAAATTCCAAATTGGATGAAAATTTTAAACCCAAGCATTAAGAAACTCTATAAACCTACTGCACAAGAAACATGAAGAAAACCACACCAAAGCACATCATAATCAAATTGCTCAAAAACATCAGTAAAGAGAAAAATCTTAAACACAGCTAGAGCAAAAATACATATGTTCAGAGGAACAAGATATGGATGATGGCAGATTTCTTCTCAAAAACAATACAAATGAGAAAACAGTTAAACTGTAAAAAACATAAATGAAAACAAAAGTGTGTCAATCTAGAATTCTTCACTAGTGAAATATCCTTCAAGAAAGGAGAACTAGGACTTTAGCAGATACACAAAAGCTGAATGAATCAGACATTAAAAACCAGAGATGCACTACAAGAAATGTTAAAGGACAGTCTTCAAACTGAAGGAAAATGATGCCAGATGAAAAGTTAGATCTAGATGAGAGAATCAAGAGTGTTGGAAGGGTAACTGTGGATGGATATAATGACTCATTTTTCTTATTATTTAAATCTCTCTAAAATCAACTTATAAAGCAATAGAACAATGTATGGTGGAGTTTATATTATATGTAGAAGTAAACAACTATAATACAAAGTCTAGGATAAAAGAAATGAAATTAGACTGCTGTAAGATTTTTATACTGCATTTAAAGTTATATAATATCACTTCAAAGTAGATTGTGGTAAATTAAAGGTGTATACTATAAATGTTAAAGCTATCACTAAGGGACTTCCCTGGTGGTCCAGTGGCTAAGACTCTGAGCTCCCAATGCAGGGGAGCCAGGTTTGATCCCTGGTCAGGGAACTAGACCCCACATGCCCCAACTAAGACCCAACACAGCCAAATAAATAAATAAAAATAAATTTTTTTTTAAAAAAGCTATCACTAAAATAACACAATGAAGAATTATAGCTAACAAGTAAAAAAAGAGATAAAGAATGATTTTTAAACAGTCAATCTGAAAGAAGGTAGAGCAATAGGAAAAGAGGAACAAAGAACAAAGATGGGACAAATAGAAAACAAATAGTAAGATGGTAGCTCTTACCCTTTCCCATAGCAATACTCACTTTAAAGGTACAGACCAATAACCCTCATGAACAAAGATGTAAAAATTATTTAAAAAATTTTAGAAAACCAAATACAATAATACACAAAGGGATGATATGTCATTAACAAGAAAGATTTATCCCAGGAGTCCAAAGTTGGGTTTACATTAAAAAAATCAATCAACTTCATCGTATTAACAGACTATAAGAAGAAAAACAATATGATGATGCCTACAGATAAAGAAACCGTTTGACAAAATTCAATATCCATTTCTGAAAAGAAATTCTGAGCCAACTAGGAATATGAGGGAACTTCCTCAACCTGATAAAGACCACCTACCAAAAATCTATGGTTAACCTCATACTTATTGTGAAAGACTGAGTGCTTATCCACTGAAATCAAGAACAATACAGGAATGTCCACTCTTCACACTTTTTCTTTTTTTTTTTTAAATTTGGCTGTGCTGGGTCTTAGCTCAGCACATGGAATCTTTAGTTGTAGCATGTGAGATTGAGTTCCCCAACCAGGGATTGAATCCTGGGCCCCTGCAGTGGGAGCATGAAGTCTTAGCCACTGGACCACCAGGGAAACCCCTATTCTCGCTAATTTTTTTCAACATTGTACTGGAGGTTCTAACTTGTGCAATTGGGTAAGAAAAAGAAATAAAAGGCATGGAGAATAGAAAGGAAGTAAAGCAGTCTTTTTTCACAGACAAGATTGTCTACATAGAAAATCCTACTTGCTTGCGTGCTAAGTCACTTCCGTCATGTCCTACTCTTTGCGAGCCCATGTACTGTAGCCCACCAGGCTCCTCTGTCTATGAGATTCTCCAGGCAAGAATCCTGGAGTGGGTTGCCATGCTCTCCTTCAAGGGATCTTTGTGACCCAGGGATCGAACTCTCATCTCTTTCCCAGCATTGGCAGGCAGGTTCTTTACCACTAGTGCCACCTGGGAGGCTTGAAAATTCTATGGTGTCTACAAAAAGCTAGTATAACTATTAAGTGAATTTAGCAAGGTTGAAGGGTACAAGCTCAGCATGCAAAATAGAATAGTATTTCCATATACTAACAACAAACAATCATAAAATCATAAATGTCATTTAGAATGGCATAAAACATATGAAATACTTAAGGATAAACCTGACAAAAGACCTCCAAACCTGTGCATGGAAAACTAGGAAACACTGTTGAGAGAAATATATAATAAAAAGACTTAAATAAATGCAGCAACATATCAAGTTCATGGATTGAGTAAATCAATATTACTAATATATTAATTCTCTTGATATATATCATTAATGTATCAAGTTAATCTGTAGATTCTAATAGTATCTCAATCAAAATTCTAGTAGACTTCTGGGGTAGAAATAATAAGATGATTCTAGAATTCATATGCAAATACCAAGAGCCTAGAAGAGCCTAGACAATTTTGAAAAAGATGCACAAAGCTGATGCATTTCACTAACTGTCCTTAAGACTTATTATAAAGATACAGTAATTAAGACAATGTGTTGTTGCCATCAAGACAGACAAATAGATCAATGAACAGAACAGAGAACAGAAGTAGACCTACATACATAAAACCAGTTGATTTTTTGACAAGAGTGCTAAGGCAATTCAGTGAAGAAATAATAATCAGCTTAACAAATTTTGCCAGAACAATGGGACATCCATATGTAGAAGAAAGAAGAGAAGGAGGAAGAGGAGGAGGAGAGAGAAACAAACGAACTCGATCCATGCCTCACATTATATTAAAAAATTAACTGAAAATAGATGACAGACCTAAATGTAAAGCCTGAAACTATATAACTACTATAAGAAAACAGCAGAAAAATCTTTGTGACCTTCAGACTTAGAGAATGAACTTACGATTACCAAGGGGAAGAGATCGTTAGGGAGTTTGGGATGGACATGTACACATTGCTATATTTACAATGGACAACCAACAAAGAACTACTGTATAGCACAGGGAATTCTGTTCAATGCTATGTGTCAGCCTGGGTGGGAGGAGAGTTTGGGGGAGAATGGAAGCATGTATATATATATATATATATGGCTGAATCTCTCTGCTGTGTACCTGTAACTATCATAACATTAATTGGCTATATTCCGTTATAAAATAAAAAGGTTTTTAAAAAATGTTTAAAAATAAGAAAAATACAATTAAAACCTACAGCTGTAAGAATAAAAAAATCTTCCAAGGAAAAAAAGAACCTCCAAACATGCATTTAAGTTTTTATAACCCAAGTCAACTTCAAGGATAACAGTAAGTAAAGAGACGTACAGGTGGCTCAGAGACAAGGCAGAAATTACGCCAATGGAACTGGCATAGTAGGAGTTTGGAAAACACACCAGAAATAAACTGTAAACTCTGGGGTTAGCATGCCTGAGTTCAGGTCCTGGGTCCTTCTCTTACCGGCTGGCGACTGTGCACAGAACTAGTTAAGAGAACAGATGTGCTGCTAGAGTGCCTGTGTTGAGTCTCAGCTTTGCTACTTTCTAGACAGGCAGCCACGGGCAAATTAATTTTTACATCTCTAGGATGAGGACAATTACTGTAGGTCTCTCAGCACTCAGCATGGTTCCTGGCACAAAATAGGAGCTCAGTGAACTTCAGCTGTGGTTAGCAGTACCCAGGGAGTTGAAGGCTGGGTCAGGGTTAGACCCTGAACCTGGGCTCTTAAACTGTTAGGCTGCCTCCTGGACATTCAAGGCTTCCCTGGTGGCTCAGATGGTGAAGAATCCACCTGTAATGTGGGAGACCCAGGTTCTATCGCTGGGTTGGGAAGATTCCCTGGAGAAGGGAATAGGTACCCAGTCCAATATGCTTGCCTGGAGAATCCCATGGACAGAGGAGCTTGGCAGGCCACAGTTCACAGGACTGCAAAGAGTTGGACATGACTGAGCGACTGACACAGGAAGACAGACATACTCCAGACAAACAGATCCCAGCCCCAGGGAGGGAGACATGACTATAAAAGTCACTTTCGGTCATTGGTCTCAGGTACTCAGCTCTGTATTCCTGATTGATAACATCACTTCTGGGCTTTAGGGGAGCAGAGCCCATGGCCCATGGCGCTGAGTTCCAGCCCACACAGACCCCACCTCACCCTGGCAAGGCCAGAGGCTGGCTGAGCTGAGCATCACTGCAGCTATGAGAATTCCTATTGTATGCTTGGCACCATGCTAAGCTGAGTACCCATATCCTCTGATTTAGTTCTCTCAGCAATCTTGAGAATTGGGAGTGAGGGAGGGTCTTTGGCTTCATTTACCCTGATGAGGAAACTAGACTCAGAGAGGCTAGGTGGTCTGTCTGAGGTCACACAGTGCTCTCCCCCTTCTCCTTCCACCAGCCCTGAGTACCCTTCCCTGGGACCCTGGGGTGGGGAGATGCTGACAGTAATGACTCTCCACCTCTCCCCTGCAGGGGTCTAGCCCTTGCTGCTTTCCTGGGCCTGGTCTTGTGGCTGGCCCTGGACACCTCTCGGCGGCCTGAGCAGCTGGTGTCCTTTGGCGGAATCTGCGTGTTCATTGGCCTTCTCTTTGCCATCTCGAAGCATCACCGCGCAGTGAGTGCTTAGTTGTTAGGCCAAGAGGGGGCTGCAGCCCCTTCTCTCCAGTGTCAGATCCCCTCTCTGTTTCACAGAGTGGTTAACACCTCCCCCCAGACTCCAGAGCCACACCTGGGCAAAAGGATCACTGCTAAGGAGTCATTCAATGCTGAGAGGTTATCCAGCTGTTAGGTGTCCAGCTCCCTTCTGCTGGAGAGGAGGAAGTGCTTGGAGGGAGTGGGGTCAGAGTGGCTGGGAGCCCTGACTATGCGGGAGAGATGCGGAAGGTCCAGACAGACAAAGGTTATGCTGAGGCTAGGCTCTGAGGCCACGGTTCCACCCACCCAGCGATGCCCCAGGACCAAGTACCATGGCTCCCAGCTAGTACTTGGTTAGATCTGGCCCTGGCCCTGCCCATTGCCCAGGCCCATTGCTGGCTAGCATGGCCTGTTCTGCACTCCATGGGGGATATAACCATTGGCAACAGGCCCACAGCTCCATCTGGGTCCAGCCCTCATCCTACAGGCTGCCCGATGCTCCCAGAGCCCCTCAGCAGTGCTGTGCCCTCTGCCCTCACCCACCTGCTCCCTGTGGACCTTCCCAGGTGCCGAGCTCACCTGGCCCTTTCTCTCGGGTGGCAGGTGTCCTGGCGGGCTGTGTTCTGGGGTCTTGGACTGCAATTTGTACTCGGACTCATCGTCATCAGAACAGAACCGGGGTTTATTGCATTTCAGTGGCTGGGCGACCAGATCCAGGTGTGTACATGGGGTGTAGCTGCCTGGGCATCTTGGGTTGCCAGGGGATGGAGAAGAAGCCTCTGCGCTGGAGGGAGGTGGCCATACAGAGGGACTGTGACCAGGATGGTGGGTGTGTGTGGGGGGCCCAGACCCTTGGGCAGTGGGGTCCCACCTGCCCAAGAAGAACAGCCCTTTCTGTGGCCTGATATAGAAGAGAATCTCAAAATAGGAAGGTTCCTAGGATACCCAGGCCCAAGTCTTGTTGCCCTCAGTCCTCATCAGGAAGGGAACTTACAGTAATTAAAAGTGCTTTAAAAATTGAAAGTGATTTAGTTTATACATGTGTTGTTGTTCATGTTCGACTCTGCAACCCCATGGACTATAGAATGCCAGACTTCCCTGTCCTTCACTATCTCCCAGAGTTTGCTCAAACCCATGTCCATTGAGTCGGTGATGCCTTCCAACCATCTCATCCTCTGTCACCCCCTTCTCTTCCTTCCCTCAATCTTTCCCAGCATCAGAGTCTTTTCCAATGAGTCAGCCCTTTGCATCAGGTGGCCAAAGTATTGGAGTGCATGTGTGTTTAAAAATAATACTCAGTTTGTTGAAGTTACACTTTTAAAATTTCATTTATTGTGATGAAATCACATAACACAAAATATATCATTTTAACCTTGTTTTTTTTTCATTTTAACCATTTTTGAGTATCATTAAGTTTCTTCACATCATTGAGCAGTCATGATTTACTTCTTAAAATATAAGTTATGGAGGATGCGAGGTTGATCCTATACTCATCCCTCTCTCACTATCTCGAATTTCCATGCACTCTTTACAGGGAGGGCTTCAGGGTGGGGCAGGGAGAACCCACATGTCCAGGCTCTGCCCATGCCCGCCCACTGGCGATACCAAGGAAATCTGCATGGATGTCGTGATGGAAAAAGACAGTTGCTGCTCTGGGCGTGCGTGCTCAGCTAACTCAGTCGTGTCTAAGTCTTTGCAACCCAGTGGACTGTGGCCCTCCAGGCTCCTCTGTCCATGGGGATTCTCCAGGCAAGAATACTGGAGTGGGTTTCTATGCCCTCCTCCAGGGGATCTTCCCTACCCAGGATAGAACTGACATCTCTCTGTCTCCTGCATTGGCAGCTGGGCTCTTTACCACTAGCGCCTCCTGGGAAGATTGCTGCTTTGGGCACACCCCTCGTTTTATACACCAGAGCACTGAGGCCCAGACAACAGAAACGACTTGGCCTGCGGTCACAGTGCATGTTCTGGTCCTAAGTACAGGGCTCTTACAGAAGTGTGGCCAGACTGCAGGCCAGGAGCCTGGGGTGGGACGGGCTGGGGCCGTGCGCTCGGCAGGGAGGCACAGGGCACCACCTTTGACTGCCTTCTTCAGGCAGTTCGCTGTTGGCTTCCTCCTCTGTCTCTTCTTCATTGTTCTTGCCCCAGCAACTCTCATCTCAGAGTATTTCCTTACAATTTGGTGTCTCTTCTGGAAGATGTCCTCAGAAGGAGCAAGTGTGGCTTTAATGACACACATGGCGCCCGTGCTGGAAGGCCACGGCCCGGGGGCTCATCCTGCAGCCTCCATGGCCTTCTCTTCTCCTGGGCTGCTGGGAAGGCATGGGGAGCAAGCGAGGCTGCTCCAGGTCACCCCAACCTGGCTCCCTTGCTGCTGCTTCTTCCTTCCTCCCTTCTTGGCCTCACTCCCGGGTTTGGTTTTGTTTGTTTTCTTCTTTCAGATCTTCCTGAGCTACACTGAGTCCGGCTCCAGCTTCGTGTTTGGGGAGGCTCTGGTTAAGGATGTCTTTGCCTTTCAGGTCAGCTTGACTCTTGGCTCACAAAACATTTAGCAGCCTCTGCCGGATGACTCCAGCTAGTGGGGCATCCAAGCCCAGCCCAGTGAAGGGGGAGGCTCTGCTCCTGCTGGCAGAGCCCGGCTTCTGGAAGTAATGAGGCTTAAACCTTGGCGTCCTGGGAGGGGTCTGGCAATGTGCTCACCTGGGGGTATGTTTTCAGTATATTTTGGAAAACTTGCAGAAGTAAGATATATCTGTATTATTTTCCTAAAAAATGAATTCCCCAATAGTAGAATTGCTGGGAGGTTGAGGATGAGAAAAGTAGGTGGGGACATGTGGATGGCATCTGCTGTGACCTTAGCCCCTGACGTGCTCCAGGGACATGTGATCCTCTTGCATGCTCCTCCTTCAAAGCCCCTCACAAGCCACCTCTGCCAGGAAGCCTGTCCTGATTAGTTGCAGGCTTTGAGTCCTTCCTCTAGATTCTCCCAGACCTACAGTCCCTCCCTCCCTCCTTTTAGCAAATGTGTATTATGTGCCTTCCACAGTGCAAAATATATTTAAAAATTTTTTTTACTAGAGTATTGTTGCTTTGCAGTATTATGTTAGTTTCCACTGTATAGCAAAGCGAATCAGCTATATGTATAAATATATCCCCTCTTGTGTGTATTTCCTTCCCCTTTAGGTCACAACAGAGCACTGAGTTCCCTGTGCTATACAGTATGTTCTCATTAGTTATCCATGTCACCCATAGTAGTGTATACGTGGCAATCCCAAGCTCCCCAATCATCCCACCCCTCCTTTGCCTCCTTGGTATCCATACGTTTGTTTGTTCTCTACATCTCCATCTCTATTTCTACCTTGCAAATAGTTTCACCTGTACCATTTTTCTAGATTCCACATATATGCATTAATATGTGATATTTGTTTTTGTCTTTCTGACTTACTGCAGTGCAAAATAATATAGAGGAAACTGAGATGAAGACTCAAAGACTATTGTGTAATTGTAGAGCCCCGGCCCTAATTTTGCATTTATTTATTTCTGGTCATGCTGGGCTGTTTTTGCCGTGTGAGGGCTTCAGTGGCTGCAGCACGTGGGCTCAGTGGTTGTGGCTCCCAGGCTCCGCAGCTCAGGCTCAGTAGCTGTGGCACACCAACTTATTGCTCCATGGCATGTGGAATCTTCCCAAACCGTGGGTCGAACCCATGTTCCCTGCATTGGCAGGCAGGTTCTTATCCTCTGGACCGCCAGGATGTTCCCACCTGTGCTGAGCATTCAGTGGTGGGACTGCTTCACTGTTTCGGGGTGGAACTGTGGTTATATTTCTTCTTTGTCCAATTGACTGCCCAGGTACCCACATGTCTCCTTTAGTAAGATCTCAAGTGTAGCTTCTCCACCCGCCTCACACTCAAATTGTCTCAGGGCCCTAAGGCTGCTTCAGGCTTGAGTTTCACTTCCAAATGACAGGTGGAGAGAGAGAGCGAGCCCTGGGCTCCGCTTCCCCACTAGCTGGCCCCAGTTTCTGCCCTGTTTCCATAGCAGCGCAGATGGGAATTGGTGCCGCCCACTCCAGCATGTCCTGGACCACTGTCACTGCGGGGCTACCGTACAGGATCAGTTTCAGAGACATTTGCTTTGTGCCATCACTCAGCCATTGGTCCCAGGGCCTCCCCATCCTGCTGGGGGTGTTGGGTCTCAGAAGCTTCCAGCCCAAGTCATGGACTTGGCATTGCCTTCTGAGTTGGTGTCAAGCCAGTTTGTGAGTCCAGACACCTCCAGCCCGCCCCCAGCCCTGACTCAGGGTGAGGTCCTCCGGAGCTTCGGTGTCTGTTGGCCCCAGCAGCTATCTGGGAAACGTCCACTCCATCCAAGGGGCTCTAGTAACGTCAGCCTTGGGAGGAAAGCGAGAGCCAGCCTGCCACCCTCCAGAAGAGAGGTCACCATGGGGAACAAAGCCTGGGAAGGTGGGGTGCAGCTGAGAGACCAGCTGTATGAAGCTCATTACTTAAATTTATCCATCATGTTTTTCTGAGATCACTTCTGTGCAGGGAGATGATCAGAGGGCAGCCTCTGTCAGCTCCTCCAAAGGTTCCCTAACACCATCCTCCTAGAGCTGAGGCTGGGTGGGACGGCTCCCTTCACATCTGCATCTCCAAGTAGGGGCCACTCAAGGTTTCAGGGAGGAGCAGTGAAGTCCTGCTCCAGGGTGACTTGTCATGTCCACTAGACAGATAAATGGCAGTTGGTGGCTTCTCACACTTTACAAGACAAACACTTCAATTCGACCTCCCCAGGCAGCCAGGTTCAAGTGTAACTGGCACAAAGGAAACTGCCTGGGGAGTCCATTTAGGGAGAAAGTTTTAAAAATAAGGACAGTGAGAATGCCTCCTGAAGGAGGTGGTATTTGAAATGGAGCCTCAGGGCAGGAAAAAAATTGGACACACAGAGATAAGCAGGAAGAAGCAATGCCTGGGCAACAGCGTGGAGGTGAGAAAGTGCTGGGCTGTGTAACATAACAGGGCATAATTCAGTTCAGCGGGTGTGTAAGCTATTTGAGGGAAAGGATGGATTAGGGGATAAACTGCAAGTGTGGTGGGGCTGTATCTTTTTAAATTTTTGTTTGTCTATTGATTGTGCTGGGTCTTCATCGCTACAAGCAGGCTTTCTCTGTCGGAGAGTGGGGGCTTCTCTCCTGTGGCAGTGCACAGGCTTCTCATTGAGGCGGCTTCTCTTGCTGCAGAGCGTGGACTCTAGGCACATGGGCTTCAGCAGTTGCAGCATGCGGGCCCAGTAGTTTTGGCATACAGGCTCAGTGGTTGTGATGCACAGGATTAGTTGCTCTGCCGCACGTAGAACCTTCCCAGGCCAGGGATCAAACCTGTGCCCCATATATTGGCACACAGATTCTCATCATTTCACCACCAGGGAAGTCCTTTAAGAGTCTTAAATGCCAGGCTGAGGCACCTGGATTTTGTTCCCCAGGAGATGAGGAGTTATTGAAGATTTTTGAGGAGGGAAGGACTTGACTGGAGCTTTGGGATGGCTGTGATTTCAATAGTAGGGAGGAAGGGTTATAACGAGAATGCTTGGAATAGCTTCCAAGGAAGCTGCCTCACAACTAAGTGATGACTCAAGGACCACCAGACTGCCACTGTCCATAAGAGAGGTCACCATGGGGAACAAAGGCAGGTTGGGGTGGGGTGGGAATTCGGCTGAGAGACCAGCTGTATGAAGCTCATCACTTAAGCTCCATATGCTGCAGCTGTGTTTGCTCTTGCATGCTTAGTCACTCAGTCATATCCAACTCTTTGTGACACCATGGACTGTAGCCCACCAGGCTCCTATGTCCTTTGGATTTTACAGGCAAGAATACTGGAGTGGATTGCCATTTCCTTCTCCAGGGGATCTTCCTGACCTATGGATAAAACCCATGTCTCTTGCATCTCCTGCATTGACACTCGGATTCTTTACCACTAGTGCCACCGGTGCTCTAGTTCAGTTCAGTTCAGTTGCTCAGTCGTGTCCAACTCTTGGCGACCCCATGAACCACAGCACGCCAGGCCTCCTTGTCCATCACCAACTCCTGGAGTCCACCCAAACCCATGGCCATCGAGTCAATGATGCCATCCAGCCATCTCATCCTCTGTTATTCCCTTCTTCTCCTGCTCTCAATCTTTCCCAGCATCAGGGTCTTTTCCAGTGAGTCAGCTCTTCACATCAGGTGGCCAAAGTATTGGAGTTTCAGCTTCAACATCAATCCTTCCAATGAACACCCAGGACTGATCTCCTTTAGGATGGACTGGTTGGCTTTCCTTGCAGTCCAAGGGACTCTCAGGAGTCTTCGCCAACACCACAGTTCAAAAGCATCAATTCTTCTGCACTCAGCTTTCTTTATAGTTCAACTCTCACATCCATACATGACCACTGGAAAAACCATAACCTTGACTAGACGGACCTTTGTTGGTAAAGTAACATCTCTGCTTTTTAATATTCTGTCTAGGTTGGACATAGCTTTCCTTCCATCAGTTCTTTGACTCTCAGCCTGGTTCTTATGCTAGTGTCAGTTAACTGACCTCAAGCCCTGAAAAAATGCTGCCCAGTGCC
Organism: Antilocapra americana; assembly: GCA_007570785.1. Lineage (NCBI taxonomy): Eukaryota > Metazoa > Chordata > Mammalia > Artiodactyla > Antilocapridae > Antilocapra > Antilocapra americana. Next base: position 2,402,721 of record ML663015.1, read on the forward strand.
TGGGACACTGCTTTTTGCTGAATGATGAGATGCATAAATGATGATTCTTCTGTGCACGTGGGAAGTCTCTCTGCCTACTGGGAATGACTGGCTCTGTGAGCCCTTGGTGGAGAGTTGGGCTCTCACACAGCCAGTCTCCCTCTGGCTGGGCCACCATACCCGTGATTGTGTGGTCCTGAGCAGTATGTTCTTTGGTCCAAGACCAGAGTTGAACTCTTCTTTCCTCAAACCTCCCCAGCAGAGGCTGGAGCTTCCCAACTGCCTGGAGCCAATAACTACACACAGACTATGCAGCAAGCTCCAGGGCCCTTAGAAATCCGAGATTGTACCACTCTGACCTGAGATTCTGGTGGAACAGAGCAGAAAAGCTTAGGGAAAGGAAGTCATAAGAACAACTACTAGTTATGGAGTGAGGACTACGTGTCAGGCACTCACTTCAAAACATATGGAGAAGATTCTTGAGAGCCCTTTGGATTGCAAGAAGATCAAACCAGTCAACCCTAAAGGAAATCAACCCTGACTATTCTTTGGAAGTAATACTTTGGCCACCTAATGTGAAGAGCTTACTCATTGGAAAAGACCCTGATGATGGGAAAGACTGAGGGCAGGAGGAGAAGGGGGCAACAGGATGAGCTGGTTGGATGGCATCATCAACTCAATGGACATGAGTCTGAGCAAACTCCAAGAGAAAGTGACGGACAGGGAAGCCCAGCATGCTGCAGTCCATGGGGTCAAAAAGAGTTGGACCTGACTTAGTGACTGAACAGCAACAATGGGGGAAATAATGTCATTATCCCTTTTTTACAGATGATGATACTGAGGTTCAGAGGGATTTTTGCTTGTACAAGTTCATAAAGCTAATGAGTATTGGAATCAAGATTCGAACAGCTGTGATGCTCTTGCTTATTAGCTCCTGTGCCTTGCTATCAGGGCCCTTTCCTTGGTAGGCAGTGGAAATGAAGGGGCCCCACTCCTTGGGTCTTTGTTTTACCTTTGGTTTAGAAGAAAACAATGTTTCTCAGGCCTATTTTATTGCAAGTGACAGAAACTCACTTGAAATTTGCTTTAAAGGGAGGAGAAAGGGAAGACTTTCTTGTCTCACTAATTGGAGCAAGATAGAGCTGGTGCCAGCTGAAACCAGGCCCCGGAGCGGCCAGGCTCATGGCCCTCAGCCTCTAATCTCTGCTCATCCCAGAGTGTCAGCTGTATTCTTTCATACCAGATCTTCTCCTGGCTCCCAGAAACACTATATACTCATGCTTACAGCATTTCTTTCACCCAGAACTAGGCTAGTTCTTCTCTGCCTGCTCCAGTTAAAAAATCCCAGTGTAGGCTTCAGATTGATTTGCCTTGGGTGATGTGACTGTTCTTGGCCCAGTTACTAAGGCCAGGGCATGGAATACTGGAGTTGGAAGGGCTGGAATCTCCTGTTCCCACCCAAAGCTGGGGAATCAGGTGCTCTGACTGAGTGAATGCCACCCTCTGAAACTCATCATTTGAAGGATTATTGTCTAGGACAAGCAGGTACTATTAACCCCCTCCTTATAGAAACAAGGCAGACAGCTTCCTGTATGTAGGACCTGCAGCAACTCCATTTACAGGGTGCCCTTATATTCCAAGTGAGTGTCTCTTCTCTAGTATAAGAGAAGAGTGCAGATGTCAGATAGCATACCTGCCTGGGAGGAACAGCAAAGACATGGACCCTTTGATCAATAGTCCCTCCCAGCAATACAGTAGGGCCACAGTTGGAAGTCTAGGCTGTACTTCCTGAGTGGGATGCTCAGCTCCTGACTGTATCAGTTGTAAATAACAGAAATACAACTCAAATCGACTGGTTAAACAAAGCAAAAACAAGCAACACAAAAAGCAAGATTAATTCTGATAATTGAGAAATCCAAAGACTTCATGTCCTGTTGGATCCAAGTATTCAACATCACCTGGGATTTGCCTTGCTTGTATCCTGGTTCTGTGTTCTTCTTCTTTCTTTTTTTAACAGAAAATTTCTTTCTCTCTTTTTTAACTTATTCATTAATTTTTGACTGCACTGGGTCTTTGTTGCTGTGCATGTGCTTTGTCTAGTTGCAAAGAGCAGGGGCTACTCTTTGTTGAGGTTCACCTCATTAGAGAAGCACAGGCTATATAGGCTGTCAGGCTTCAGTAGTTAGAACTCCTGCCCTAGAGCATAGACTCACTAGTTCTGGGGCTTCCTTTGTAGCCCAGTGGGTAAAGAGTCTGCCTGCAATGCAGGAGACCTGGGTTCAATTCCTGGGTTGGGAAGATCCCCTGGAGAGGGAAGTGGCAACCCAGTCTAGTATTCTTGTCTGGAGAATCCTATGGACAGTGGAGTCTGGCAGGCTACAGTCCATGGGGTCACAAGAAGTCAGACACAATAGAGCAACTGAGCACAGCACAGCACGGGCTTAGTTGCTTTAGGACATGTGGGATCTCCCAGTACTAGAAATCAAACCCATGCCCCCTGACTTGCAGGTGCATTCTTAACCACTGGACTGCCAGGGAAGTCCCCAGGTTCTATGTTCTTAGCACTGGCTTTAGTTTTTGTCTTGGAGAAGCACTTTTGAGATTGTGGCAAAGAGATACCAGGCTTATATACAACCAGCTTAGCAACCTTAGCAGAGAGAGAGAGAGAGAGAGAGAGAGAGAGAGAGAGCCTGTTTTCCACTAGCCCAGCAGGAAATCTAAGAGTGGGTTCTTTTTAGGCTGGCCTGAGGGTGTATGCCATGCTTGAACTATAGCCAGGGGAGATACCTCAGTCTGATGCGCCAAATCTGGAGCCTCAGGGCTGAGAGTGGAGTCAGAGTGGTTTCTGAAAGGATAGTAAAACTTTGTTACCAAAAGAAGTGAGGGAGGAGGCCTTGGGCTGTCTGAGCAGGAGCTGTACACCAGAGTCCCCGCCCTCATTCTCCCATTTCAGCACTGAAGGTGTCACCTTTCCAGCCTGCTGCTTGGTCCACCTCCTAGCCAGGGTTAGTTGTGTGTCTTTCCTCCCTTCCTGGGGCTTCCCTGGTGGCTCAGATGGTAAATAATTCACCTGCAATGCAGGAGACCTAGGTTTGATCCCTGGGTTGGGAAGATCCCCTGGAGAAGGGAATGGCAACCCACTCCAGTATTCTTGCCTGGAGAATCCCATGGAGAGAAGCCTAACAGGTTACAGTTCATAGGATCACAACAAGCTGGACATGACTGAGTGACCTAACACTTTGACTGTTACTTTCCTCCCTTTCTAGAAGAATTTGCACATACATGCTACTTGTATCTCTCCCTGAATTACACTCTAGAACCAGGAGTTCATAGACCACTGGGCTAAGAGGGAATGCTGGGGACTTCAGGCCTCCCTTTTATATTACAGATGGTCAGACCACACCACAGAGAGGGGTAGTGACCTGGGCACAACTACCGAGCGGGTCAAGAGGGAGGCAGGGCTAGAACCAGGTTGCTGGGTTTCTAATGAAGTGCTGTTTTCTTCCTCACACTAAGTAAAAGTCAGTGACATCAGGTCTTCCTTTTAAATACAAAAGCATCCTTAACAGTAGTGATAAAGTTAAAACCTATTCACGGTTGCTAAAGACTTTGAGGTTGGATGTTCAGTCAGGAGAGAAAAAACAAAGAGAGGTGGGTTTATCATTAACAAGGCTCAGCACTTGCTAGTCAAACACTAACTGTTCCCTGGCCCCCAGGATGCCCTGTCCTCCGCCCAAACTCCTGGCCAGTGTATTAGCCAGCAGCCTCCTCAGTGAAGGCAGGCCAGAATGAGGGACGAATCCAGACAGATGCTTCATGGCCACAGGACTCCCTTTCTCAACCAGATTTCCTAATCACAGAATCTCACTCACACCCTGCACTCTTGCATTCCCCCCCCCTCTCTCTCACACACACACACACACATACTTGCTGAGTGTGGGGCTTGTCCTCCGGCTGGGAGGTGGCTTTGTTAGTGCTGAGTCGAGTGAAAGACTCAAGAGCTTTCTTCCCATGAATCATGTGGCCCTAGTCCAGGGTTATTGGCCCATGTCAGCCTGGGGAAGTCTCCAAGCTCGCTCAGATTTTCAGACTCCAAGCTGCTTCCTGCTGGGCCAGGGTTCAGCTTGTCACTTCTCCAGGAAGCCGGGTCTGCCCGGGTCTCCTTCAACCCTCCATCTCCCCTGGCCCGGTTGACGTGGCAGCCACCTCCTGGCAGTAGTATCTTGATTAGTCATTCCTCCTTGGCTCCATCTCCCTTCTAGTAACTTTCCACACACACGATCACCTCTCCCCACCAGACTCCCGCACCCTTCCTGGGCCTGGCTGGTCAGGAGTACTTGCTCACTCCTTCTTTTACTGTTGCTCCAGCCTCTGGAACATCACACGCTCACTAAGCTCAGCGGTGCTGCTGAAATGTTCTCCCCAAGGAGCCCCTGGGGAGAAAGAAAACATTTTCATTTCCCCAGGGTTTTGGGGTGCCTTCATGATGCAGCCTCTGCAGTCCCCAGTAGTCATCAATGCCAAATCTGAAGATAAGACCCAGGCTACCCTGGTGGCTCAAATGGTAAAGAATCTGCCTACAATGCAAGAGTTCTGGGTTTGATCCCTGGAGAAGGAAATGACAACCCACTCCAGTAATCTTGCCTGGAGGATCCTATGGAGAGAGGAGCCTCACGGGCTCTAGTCCATAGGGTCTCAAAGAGTCAGACACGACTAAGACACACACACACACACACACACACACACACACGTAGATTGAAAGGTGCCGTTGGACTGAGTTATTAAGGGTCCACTGGTTACCATAGTGAGCATGATTTCCAGGGGAGGGAATAGAAAGGAAGCGTGGTGGTGTTGGTGTCCGCATGAGCAGGAAATCAGGAGGCCTGTCCTGGTTTTCTGGCCTTGGAGCAGATCCCTTGTGCTTTTCTATAATGTTGGTGGTGAGGTGGACATACCAGCAGTCTCCCCTGAGGAATTTTCAAGCTTTGGGCTTTTGTGGTTTGTCGTGGCCTGGGCCTGGTGACTGGACTCTGTCCACAAGCTTAGGCTTTGGGGGCTGGGTGTGGGGGGCTGTGGGGACAACCTTGGGAAGTCCTTAGAAGTCTTAGCTCAGCTCCCTTCAGGTTGAGAAAGAAGTAGGGCCAGGTCCCCAGTGGGTTTAGTCCTGCCTTCAGAGACTGTTTCTGGGGAAGGAGGTAGAGTCTGCTCAGGGTATCTGGTCTAGAGTCTAGAGCAGTGGTGTCCAGACCAGCAACATCTGGAAAGGCCAGACTCTCAGGGCCACCCCAGACTGAATCTGAAACACTGGGGGTGGGGCTCAAAAATCTGCATTTCTGACAAATTCTCAGGTGATGCTGCTGGTCCAGGGACCATACCTTGGGAACCACTGGCTTAGAGGTACTGTAGCTTCCTTCTTCCTTGAGTAAGGGTGAGCACTGGTACTAGTGGGCCCACCAAGCAGTGATCAGGACAGACTTGAGGCCACTACAGACTCAGGCTCTCCCTTGGAGAGAATGCCTCTCCCTAAGACACAGAAATGAGGCTCCAGGATTGGCCCCAGGGAATAGCTCCTTAGGATCATGGAAGGTCCTTGGCAATCTGTTTAGTGGCCAGGAGGTACCTGTCTCTCTGCAGCTGTGTAACCTTGGATAGGTAACCAATACCTCACAGCCTCACTGTCTCCACGGTGAAGTGAATTTACATCGACCTCAGTTGCTTTGGGGCTTCCTTGGTGGCTCAAATGGTTCAGAATCCATCTGTTATGCAGGAGACACAGGTTCAGTCCCTGGGTTGGGAAGATCCCCTGGAGAAGGGAATGGCAACCCACTACGGTATTCTTGGCTTGGAGAATCCTATGGACAGAGGAGCCTGACAGGCTACGGTCTGTGGGGTCACAAAGACTCAGACGCAACTGAGAGACTAATGCTTTCACTTTCACTTAGTTGCTTTGAGGATCCATGAGTCACCACACCTTGGGGACATGGCTCATGGCAGGACTGCACAGTTCACTAGTAGCAGGGCTTAATGGCACGTTCCTCCTCCTTCACACGGAAGCACTGCCCAGCTGCCTGCCCTGTCTCCAGCCATCTCACAATCTACAGGGCCCAGGGCTATTTCCTGGACTGGGAGATCATATTGGACTCAGGGACCTTATTAATTAATTAATTAACTTATTTTTGGCTGCACTGGGTGTTTGTTGCTGCATGCTGTCCTTGTCTAGTTGCAGTAAGCGGGGGCTACTCTCTAGTTGCAGTGCTCAGGCTTCTCACTGCAGTGGCTTCTCTTGTTGGGGAGCACGTGTGTTAAAGCACGGGCTCAGTAGTTGTGACTCATGGGCTTAGTTGCCCGGTGGCATGAGGGATCTTAGTTCTCTGGCCAGGGATGGAACCTGTATTCCACTGCATTGGAAGGCAGATTCTTAACCACTGGACCTCCAGGGAAGTCCGCACGGACCTTATTTAGTATTGAATGTCCCACCTTAGAAATCACCTCTCTTCACACATCGTCTCTCCCCAGCTAGTCACAGCTGCCTTTCCACCAAAGATCCCCACCTCAGCGGTAGAAAATGTCTCTTGGTCAATGCCTGGAGAAATCCCAGTTCTGCAGTCAGGTCCCACTGCTCCCGGGGGCCTCTTCTTCCTGGCCTGGGCCATCCATGAAAACCCGCCAGGCTTGCCTAGTGGTCCCTCGCATGACGGATTGAAGAGGCGGTCCTAGACAGTACGTGATCCTCCCTGCGTTTCACTCCAGGGAAGAGGAGAATGCAGGCACGCCCTTGGTGTTGGGGGCGTGTCCAGCAGCAGGCGGCCAGGGGAGTCACGGGGCAGGAAGAGGGTTTCGCCACCCAGTGTCTGCCTCTGCTGTCAGGTGACATCTCCCAGGCAGCGAAGCTGGTGACAGAGATGAGGGGAGCAGGTCCAGATAAAACCCGTGGCATTCATTTGGGAAGGGAGAAGGAAAACTGCCTCGGCTAGGCTTGTTTATCTTCTCCAGGAGAGCTGCTGCTGCTGCTGCTAAGTCGCTTCAGTCGTGTCCGACTCTGTGCGACCCCACAGACAGAAGCCCACCAGGCTCCCCTGTCCCTCCGACTCTCCAGGCAAGAACACTGGAGTGGGCCAGGAGAGCTGCTTGGGCAGAGTCTCTGCTCTCATCAGGGACCGAGCTGTAGTCCCGGTTCATTTTGAACTGGAGCTTGAACTTGATTGCTCAACACTCTCCCTTCTGAAAAATGAAAATGATTCTTCCTCCACCCATCACCCCTCTCTACAGCCCTCTGTTTAAAAAAAAAAAAAAAGTTATTTATTTATTTGGCCCTGCCGAGTCTCAGCTGCAGCGCATGGAATCTTCCCTCTTAACTGCAGCATGCTGCATGCACAATCTTCAGCTGTGGCATGTGAACCCTTGGTTGTGGCATGTGGGATCTAGTTCCCTAACCTGGGATTCACCCCACACCTCCTGTGCTCAGGGAGCAGAGGCTTAGCCGCTGGACCGCCAGGGAAGTCTGCTCAGCCCCTCTTCCTTCCCTCATAGCTAAGCTCAAAAGAGTTGCTTGTCCTGTGGTCTCTACCTCCTCGTGTCCTCCTCCCTCCTGGGCTCACTGACACCCGGCCTCTGGGCCCAAGCCCCCGACACTACTCTCACCTAGGTCACCAGAGCCCGGAATCACCAGGTGCCAAGTGTCCCTGTCAGTCCTTACATTTTCCAGAGTTCTCAGATCCATGTGTCTGGCACTGTTGACAGACTGTCTCTTCTAGCAAAGTTGCCCTCAGTTTCCATCGCACCCTGTCTTGGAAGTCCTTGGACCTCTCTGTTTCTTCTCCATCTCCACCACACACCACTCCTTCTCCCCTCGCCCTCCAGGGACACTGACCCCAGGGCCCTGTCCTTGTTGTCAGCCAGGGAAGTTTCCTCAGTGAACTCCATCTGCCCCGTGGCCTCAACATGCACTCAGCCAAGGCCTGGCCCAGACCCTCCTGGCCCTTGCACTCTTCCTTCCACTTGCATGTTCCCCAGGTATCTCAAACCCAGTGAGTGCAAATGGATCTCCCCCAGAGCCCTCCTCTGCCTGCGCTGCCCTCCCTTGAAAAGGTTCTGCCTCTTATCGGAAATTATAGGAGCAGGTGAGAAACTGGAAATGGAGAAAGAAGAAAACAAAATGTCCACAGTCCTAGCACACGGGAGCAACTACTTTGACTGTTTGGGTGTGTGCCTCCCAGCCTTCTTTCTGTGCTTTTATTTTTTTTTAGTTATTTTAAAATGTTTGTTTATTTATTACTTTTGGCTGTGCTGGGTCTTAGTTGCGGCATGTGGGATCTTTGTCTTGGCACCCCTGCTCATCATTGCAGCTCTAGGGCTTCTCTCTAGCTGTAGCCTGGGTTCCAGAGTGCATGGGCTCAGTAGTTGCAACTTGCTAGCTTAGTTGCCCCAAGGTAGGTGGGCTCTTAGTTCACCAGCCAGGGATCGAACTCCCATCCTCTGCATTAGAAGATGGATTCTTAACCACTGGACCACCAGTACTTTTTATTTTCCACTTCCCCACTTTACATTTTAGCTTACCACATTATTGACTTTATCCCTGGTGGCTCAGATGGTAAAGATTCTGCATGCAATGCAGGAGACACAGGTTCCATCCCTGGGTTGGGAAGATCCCTTGTAGAAGGAAATGGCAACCCACTCTGGTATTCTTGCCTGGAGAATTCCATGGATGGATGAGCCTGGTGGGCTACTAATTCTGTATAACTTACTATTTTAAAGCTGTTTGGAACAGATAGCACATTCCAACTGTGCAAACGGGGATTTGGTAAAAAGTAAGGCTCCCTCCCAGGCGTCCCTAGTGACCCAGTAGTAAAGGATCCACTTGTCAATGCAGGAGAATCAAGAGATGCAGATTTGATTCCTGGGTCGGGAAGATTCCCTGGAGGAGGTAATGGCAACCCACTCCAGTATTCTTGACTGGGAAATCCCATGGACAGAGGAGCCTGGCGGGTTACAGTCCATGGGGTTACAAAGGGTCGGACATGACTGAGTGACTGAGCATGCACGCAAGTATCACTCCCACCCTGATCCCCAAGTTACCCACTTCCATCCCCAAGGTAGCTGCCATTCCTGACTATTTGCATATTCCTCTAATGATATCTGTGTCTACAAGAGCACGCGCAATGCCACCCCCACTTTCCTACTCATAAAATAGCACACCACGCTTCCTGTTCTACACCTTCCCTTTTTTCCTTTCACAACCTATCTTGAAAATCATCCCACGCTGTTCAGAACGGGCTTCCTCACTCTCGATTCCTGACTTGAGTGTGCCACCACACCACAGGTCATCACGCTTGTCTTCACTGAAGGATGTTTACGTTGTTGCCAATCCTTGCTATTTTAAGTCAGTCTGCAGTGAGGAAGCACTGGGGGTGGGCAACACATGGCTCTGGGGAGGAGGGAATGGATGTGAGGAAGCTTTGAAGGAGGAATTGTAGAAGCCTGGAGTCAGTGAAGAGCAGTGGCAAGCCTGGAAATAGGAAATGGGGTGACAGGAGGAAATGCGGGTGACTGGTCCACAGTCAGAGTCTTTGGAGCTTGCCGGCGCCAAGCAGAAGTAGAATACTAGAGAGATGAGGGCCTCTGATTGAAGCCCGAAGCACAGGAAGAGGTTAAGGCCAGCGTCATGGGCCAGGGACAGACCCCAGGCAAAGTGCTGGGCCCTGAGCCAGCTCCTTAAACCCTTACAATAACCTGCGAGGTGGTCACTTCCTCCCCATCATTTTACAGACAAAGAAGCCAGTGATAAAAAGCGGTGGACTCGGAACTTCCCTGGTGGTCCAGTGGCTAAGACTCTCCACTCCCAATGCAGAGGACCAGGGTTCCATCCCTGGTCAGGGCACTAGATCCCACATGCCGTGACTGAAGACCCTGCATGCCACAACTAAGACTCAGCACAGTCAAATAAACAAATCTATATATATCTTAAAAAGTGGTGAACTCAAGTCCTCCCCCTCTGCCACAGGGACAGCTGCACAGATGGCTAATTTTCAGAGAGGACAGCTGCCTCTAGAGTGGTTCCATATGGAATTCCATGCACTGGATTCAGAGCTGCTCCCCTGACCCTGTCGGTTCTCTGAGTGGCAAGCTCTTAGAGGAAGCAGGCTGACTGGGGTCTCTGACTGGGGTCCTGCCTGGTATCCTGCCGCCTATCTGCTTTAACCCGGAGATCTGTGCTCTTTCCTGGCAGGTTTTGCCCATCATTGTTTTCTTCAGCTGCGCCATGTCTGTTCTCTACTACGTGGGCCTCATGCAGTGGGTGATCATGAAGGTGAGTTCCCAAGGTCCTCATCCAGGCCCACCACTCTCCCAGAATGCCTTGCTTTCCCAAGCCCAAACTCTCCCTAGACCCCCTGCTCTGAGAGACTGGACCTCCCAGCATCCCCTGCTCCCAGGGTCAACACCCTCTCAGAGTCTGCTACTAACCAAATGCCTTATCACAGAGTCTCTTGTCATGCTACTAGGGAGACTTGACGCCACAATCCAATGGGGTCTTTGGAAGGGGGAGTTTATAGAATTGAGGCTGCATTAGAAGCGTTAGAAGCGTTAGGGGAGCCTGGCAGGCTACAGTCTATAGGGTCGTAAGGAGTTAGACACGACTGGGGTGACTTAGCATGTCCGCATGTGGGGGAAAAATAATCTATACCAAAAAGGTCTTGAGAGCAGTGGGCCACATGGGCCAGACTCAGCTGGTATAAATGTCAAATTCTGTGCTTATGTTCATAAAATCTGCTGCACGAAACCAGAAGGCAGGAGACAGCACTGGATGGCATTGGACCTGGCAAGAGATGCTGAGGGTTTTAGCTGATTGAGCTCAGAATAAACTAGTACAGTAGGCAGCTGCCAGAAATGGAGCCTGTGATTATGTTATGAGTGCATGGCAGGCATGAGGGTGGCTTGTGTGCTAAGTTGCTTCAGTCGTGTCCAACTCTTTGCCACCCTTTGGATCATAGCCCACCAGGCTCCTCTATTTATGGGATTCTCCAAGCAAGAATACTGGAGTGGGTTGCCGTGCCCCCCTCCAGAAAATCTTCCTGACCCAGGGATTGAACTTGCGCCTCTTACATCTCCTGCGTTGGCAGGTGGGTTCTATACCACCAGCCCACCTGGGAAGCCCATGAGGGTGGCAGTTATCCCCAGATCTGGAGAATGTGTTCAACCAAGGGGCTCTGACAAACTGTCAGTATGAGAGAGACAGAGCTTGAGATCACACCTTCTGTAGAATGGCTGAAGGAAGTGGGGATGAAGGGTCGGAAAGAAAAGGCCAGGGTGAAGGAGGTTAGGGGTAGGATTCTAAACACTTAACAGAAGAAAGATTAGGGAAAAGTCAGCCTGAGAGGTACTTGCTGGAGAGAAATTCCAGGGAAACAGATTTCATATTGATTGATAGAAAGGACTGTTTTTCTTTTTCCACACTACATGGCATGCAGGAGCTCAGTTCCCCAACCAGGGACTGAACCCAGGCCCTCAGCAGTGAGAACACAGAGTCCTAACCACTGGACTGCCAGGGAATTCCCAAGAAAGAACTTTTTTATGCAGTGTTTCCCAAAGCCTTTTCACAAAAACTCTAGTTTCACAGCAGATTAGTAAATGCTACTAGATAAAGGGATCCCATAGTCAAATAATTTATTTTTTAAAGACTATTTGGCCATGCTGGCGTGGCATGTGGGATCTTAGTTCCCCATCCAGGAATCAAACCCACATCCTCTGCAGTGGAAGTGCAGTGCTTTAACTGCTGGACCACCAGGGAAGTCGCTTGGTCAAATAATTTTGTAAAGCAAACCTAGACTCTGGGCTAAACAAATTTAAACAAGTTTCATGCAGGACTTCTCAGAGCCTTTGCTAAGCTAACAAGTGTTGGCCATCTCCGAGGTGTGTGTGCATGTACAGCAACTCTCAAATATATTTAACCAATGTGTGTGTTTAGTCACTCAGTTGTGTCCAACTCTTTGTGACCCCATGGGCTGTAGCCCTCCAGGATCCTCCATCCATGGGATTCACCAGGCAAGAATACTGGAGTGGACTACCATTCCCTTCTCCAGGGGATCTTCCTGACCCAGGGATAGAACCTGGGTCTCCTGCATTGGGGGTAGATTCTTTATTGTATGAACCGCCAGGGAAGCCCTATATTTGACCAGGGAATTCTTTTTTCATGGATGGTAAGCCCTCATCAATGGAGGTATGGAAGGAGAAGATGAATGAACCTTTGGGGAAATGTAGATGAGGAGGTCCTAACGGGGTTGAAAGGAAGGCTTTTATGGTACTTCCACCCTGACTGTCTCTGCCTCTGGGGCTTGCTGATGCCAGTCCACAAAAAGCACCCTGCTTCCTTCCAGATCTCCTGGCTGATGCAGATCACCATGGGCACTACGGCCACAGAGACCCTGAGTGTGGCTGGGAACATCTTTGTGAGCCAGGTGGGTACTGTAGCCTCCTGTCCCCTAGGAGGGCAGGGGCCCTGCATCCCCAGAGCCCTGCTTCCATTATCATAAGAGCCGATCAAACCTCCTGCCAGGGTCACCAGGGTCCTGGACATGCTCCTTTGGGGAATACACTCTGTGCCTGGGTCAAGCCAAAGAGGATGATGTCTGCCTGGCACCTCCCACCACCTTCTATCCTAGGTGAAGGCTGTCTTCAGCTTAAAGGCTCACGAATCCTACAGATGGAGCCCAAGTTCTCCTTTCATAAATGCAGAAACTGGGGCCCGGGGGTGGGGATGCCTTGCCAAGACCCCACAATATAAGCCAGGATTTAGAATCCACATCTTCTTCCTGGTTGGGGTCCCTTCCACATCATCAGTTTGTCTTTTCCCCTCCTTCTCTCTTTCTGAAAGAATGTTTTCTAATATAACTTTGACTCTGAAGGTGTGCTCTCAGATAAATTGTCCAGGGTCCCTTAGATGTTCAAAATGAGGCAAAGAGGAAAAGATATTTCAGTATCAGCATTTATTTTATATGAGATGTTGCAAATGTAATTAGTGGTTTTTGTTGAGAAATACAAATCTTAGATTGTGAAGAGTTCTAAAGGTGAATTAACTTGGGTGGGGGTAGGGAGCCTTCAAGAATTAGCACCATCATTTCAAGCTCAGTGTTGGCGGGCCTGGGCCCTCTATTCCTCTATCTGCTCATGTCCCTAGAGGATTCCCTGCCCCACCACCAACCCGTCCATGGCTTACATACTTCTCCCTAAACTCCAGTCTGGTATACATCCCACTGCTCCCTTGACCCTCCACTTGGATATCCTTAGGTAATTCACTAGAGCTTAGTTGCTAAGTCATGTCTGACTCTGCAACACCATGGACTGTAGCCCACCAGGCTCCTCTGTCCATGAGATTCTCCAGGCAAGAATACTGGAGTGGATTGCCATTTCCTTTGTCTTCAAATCTCTCCCTTCACAGTAAATGGCGGCATCTTCCATGAGGTTTTTCAGACAAAAATCGAGGCATCATCCTAACCTCCCTCTGCTTCCCTTGCTCCTAGCTGCTCCCAGTCCATCAGCAAGTCCTGCCAGCTCTGCCCCACACCACATCCCAGACCTGCCCCGCTGCCCTTCTCCTCCTCTGCTATGAGCCACCCTTGTCTCTCACCTGGACACTGCAGTCGCTTCCTCTCTGCTCTCCCTGCCACCACCACTGCCCCTACTGTCCATCCTTCACACACACATTGGAGTGGCCCTTTAAAAACACAAGTAGGATTTCCCTGGTGGTCTAGTGGTTAAGACTCTGCACTTGCAATGCAGGGGGTACAGGTTTGATCCCTGGTCGGGTAACTAAGATCCCACATGCCGTGGTACATAGCAAAAAGAAAAAAAAAACCCACAAATCAGATCATGCTGATCCCTACTGAGGTCCACTGCTTACCCCGGCTTGCCCACCTGCCCTGCTCCTCCCCTCATCTCTCTCCCTCTTCCACAGCACAGTCTGGAACACAGTGTGTGCTGGAATTATTTATTAAATAAGTAAATGAATGGCTCTGGGCTTCCCCATGTGCTCTGCAGTAAACGCGCCATCTAGTGCTCCGGTTCCTTTCTTTCTGGCAACCCTCTCATCTTTATTAGAAGTTCAGGCTTGGAATTATATCTGCTTCTGGTCCTTTGCATGAACAGAGGCATTTCTTAGAACCTCTCTGATCTTCTGCTTGGGGATGACCACGTCCTTCCCAGAAGGTTGAAAGTGATGAGATGCTTAGCTGAGTGCCTGCATGTGGGAGGCACTGAACGCAGGGGAGCATCATCAGGTCATAAGGAAGGACTGGGGGTCCTTTGACAGAGCCTGGCTTTTGCCAAGGTTCTGAGAAGTTTAGCCAAGTACAGATGCTGGTCCTCACCCCTCCCTGCTGTCTCTTCCCCTGGGGTCCCCCAGTCCTCACTGTGACCCACTCATTCCCAGCGGGTGAGGATATCTCTAGTGCCCCTGTGCTGGCCTGGCCAGCTCTGCTTGTCTGACGTCTTTTCCTGTTTTCAGACCGAGGCTCCTCTACTCATCCGACCCTACTTGGCAGACATGACACTCTCTGAAATCCATGTTGTCATGACTGGAGGTTACGCCACCATTGCCGGCAGCCTGCTGGGAGCCTACATCTCCTTTGGGGTATGTACAGCCCCCTTGTGCTTGCTGAAAACCAAGAATGTGAAACCCACCATTGTGGGAGCCCAACACAACTCTTGGCCAGAGCAATCTGGGGTCTTCTCTTGTGGGCTGCATCCTGAACCAGGGCTGCTGTGATGGTGGGAATAGAGGCTTCACCTGAGTAAGGCGGGCCAGGTGGGCTGGGCCATTTGGGCTCCTCACGTGGCCAGAGCATCCCAGTGTCCTGTTTACTGAGCACCAGCTGCATACTAGGCAAAGTGCAGGGTGTTTAATATCTTGATTTTACAGATGAGGAAATTGAGACTTGAAGAGTAAGTGAGATGTCCAAAGCCAGGATTTGAGCTCAGATCTGTCTGACTCCAAAATACAGACACATGGTTCTCCACCTAGGCCATCCCTGGAGATTTGTCCTACTTTTCTTGCACCCCTGCCTCCTTTCCACCACATTCTCTCTGGGTATACGTCCTTCCTCTACTCCTAAATTATTACTTATGTAGCTTTCTGAGCACAATTCATTTCTAGGTCAAATTCCAGTGGTATGAATCTGGCCTTTAAACCCATCCCAACACTACTACATGGCAAGCTGAAGTGAATCTTGTGTGTCCCGACAAAGTGCCTGGTAATAATGTGTCATGTGTGTGAGTGCTAAGTCGCTTCAGTTGTGTCCGGCTCTTTGGGACTGTGGCCTGCCAGGCTCCTCTGTCCATGGGATTTCCCAGGCAAGGATACTGGAGTGGGTTGCCATTTCCTTCTTAAGGATTATATTTGGATAAAACACTATACTTGTCTGTGCTTTTACATGCAAGTCTTTAAAAATCTCATTTTTTCCCTTAACTATCAAAGAAATTCTTGCTTCTTAAAGAAGTGAATAAAGTAAAAAAGCAAACTTCCTTACTCCCATTTCCCATGGATAATTCCCTTTACTGGATTAGAACAGTAGTGCTCAAAGTGCTGTCCATGGGCTAACAGCCCCACATTCACTTGGGAACTTGTTAGAAACACAAATTCTTAGGCCCTCCCCAGACTTGCTGAATCAGAAACACTGTGGATCGGGGCCAGTATCCTGTGTTGGAACAAGCCTTCCAGGTGATTCTGATATTTGCTCAGTTTGAGAACCACTGACTTAAAATATGTCATTCCTGCTTGTGTTATTTAGTCACTCAGTCATGTCTGACTCTGCAACTCCGTGAACTGTAGCCCACCAAGCTCCTCTGTCCACGGGATTTTCTAAGCAAGAACACTGGAGCGGGTTGCCATTTCATTCTCCAGTGGATCTTCCTGACCCAGGGATCAAAGCCACATATCATGCATTGGCAGGCAAATTCTTTACAGCTGAGCCACGAGGGAAGTCCATCATCCAGATATTTCTGTGTATATAGTCATTTAAGAACATATACCTGAATACACATATGCTTTCTTTTTTAAAAAAGAAAACTAAAGATGAGGTAATTCTATTCACACTTTCCTGCAACTAGCCTTTTTCTTATAAAATTCTGAGCATGACATGAAATCCAGAAGTGAAAAGGAAAAAGTTGACAGAGCTGACTAATAAAAATGAGAAACCTCTGAAAGGTGAAAGTCACAATTTTTTAAAACTTAATGACTGATAAGGAAAAAAAGTTCATAAATTATGAACAGATATTCAAGCTTACTGAGAGCTGAAGAAATTAAAACTAATAACTTACATTTCTTCTAAATATATGCACAATTTTACATGCCTCTAAACAGCAAGGTTGTGGGGTGTTCATATATTCTTTTTTTAAAAAATATGTATTTATTTATTTATTTGGCTGCACTGAGTCTTAGTTGCAGCACTCCGGATCTTCACTGCATCAAGCAGATCTTTCATTGCGGCTCACAGACTTTCTAGTTGTGAGGCGCGGGCTTAGTTGCTCCACGGCCTGTGGGATCTCAGTTTCCCAACCAGGGTTGAAACCCGAATCCCCTGCATTGGAAGGTGGACTCTTAACCACTGGACCATCAAGGAAGTGCCTCATATACTCTTTGAATGTGAAAGTGTTAGTTGCTCAGTTGGGTCCGACTCTTTGCGATCCCATGGACTGTAGCCTGCCAGGCTCCTCTGTCCATGGAATTCTCCAGGCAAGAATACTGGAGTGGGTAGCCATTCCCTTCTCCAAGGGATCTTCCTGACCTAGGGATCAAACCTGGGTCTCCTGCATTGCAGGAAGATTCTTTACCATCTGAGTCACCAGAGAAGCCCAAATCTTAGGCGTGGTGAAATCCACAGCCAACTTAGTTTTCCTCCAGAACAACCTGTGGCAATTTCTTGTTTATCACTGCTGCTGCCATCATGCTGACCTCAGGGAGTGCCAGGCCCCCTTCTATGCTCTGGTCCAAATGTGACAGTACTCAGCCATCCCCTCAAGTAAAACATTCCCTGGCGGAGTCCTGCAAATCTCCCCCTCAGCCACCAAGGCCTTCAGGGGTGGATGTAGTGTAGAGAACAACTGTTCCAGGGGTCCCCATTTGAGGCTGTGAACTCTACAGTGACCTCAAATGGGGCTGTGCTGACCCACTGAGCTCTCAGTTGTTTTCACTTTTGCTCACATTAAATGAACTCTCTGTGGTAAGGCTAGCACACAAGGCTCATCATACCAGAGGCCACAGAGCTACAGTAATCAAAACAGTGTGGTACTGGTATATGGATAAACATGTGAAAGTGAAAGTTGCTCAGTCCCGTGGAACTCTTTGCCACCCCATGGACTGTATAATCCATGAAATTCTCCAGGCCAGAATACTGGAGTGGGTAGCTTTTCCCTCCCTTCTCCAGGAGATCTTCCCAACCCAGGGGTCAGACCCAGGTCTCCCGCATTGCGGGCTGCTTCTTTACCAGCTGAGCCAAAAGGGAAGCCCAAGAATACTGAGTGGGCAGCCTATCCCTTTGCCAGGGGATCTTCCCGACCCAGGAATCAAATCAGGGTCTCCTGTACTGCAGGTGGATTCTTTACCAACTATGAAGGAAGCCCATATGAGGGACAGACATGTAGACCAATCAAATAGAACTGAGAGTCTGCTCTAGGCCTCCAAGAATGCGGGTTGGAATCTCCTCAGCGGAGTCCGGAGGTCTCTGCCCTTGGACGGGAGGGAGCCAGTGGAATTGCCGCAGCTTCAGCCCGAGGCCTCCTGCACCAAAGCTGCTCCCTCCTCCCTCCGGCTGATGGAGAGGCTCAGGAAAAGGCGGGTGCTGAGTTCAGGCAGCCCCTGCAGGCCCGGAGGGGCCCGGAGGCGGGCGAGGCTGGTCTATATAGACCAGCAGCCCTCGCCTGCGACTAGGAAAGGAAGGAGTGAGGGGTTGGAAGCAGCCAGCGCTGTGCTCCAGGGTCCCGGGGCTAGAATCGCTCTCTTCTCAGCTTCTGGAGCCTCTTCCCAAGCGAAGCCCCTATACTGTTTGCTGCTGCTGCTGCTAAGTCGCTTCAGTTGTGTCCGACTCTGTGCGACCCCACAGACGGCAGCCACCAAGCTCCCCCATCCCTGGGATTCTCCAGGCAAGAACACTGGAGTGGGTCGCAATTTCCTTCTCCAATGCATGAAAGTGAAAAATGAAAGTGAAGTCGCTGAGTCGTGTCCCACTCTTGGCGACTCCATGGAGTGCAGCCCACCAGGCTCCTCTGTCCATGGGATTTTCCAGGCAAGAGTACTGGAGTGGGTCGCCATTTCCTTCTCCTATACTCTTTATGGGAATGTAATTTGCTCTAACCATTTTGGAGAACACCTCTGTCAGTTTTAAAATACTCCTTCCTGTTGATCCAGTTAGGAATATTACGATACAGAAATATTTTCACAAATGGTCAAAAGATACAAAATTCCAGCATTATTCATAATAGCAAAAACTATCAATGTGATACAGTAAGGGAATGAGCTGGGTAAGTTCATTCATGCAGTGCATGTTGCTCAGCCCCTAGGGGAAGGTTGAGCCTCCATGTTGCTGATTTGGAGAAGAGCAGTCTGCCTTGTGTAGGACAAGAAGTTACAGAACTGGATATGGAAAAGGGACTGGTTCAAAATCAGGAAAGGAGGCTGTATATTGTATATTGTCAACCTTGCTTATTTAAGTTATATGCAGAGTCTGTCATGTGAAATGCTGGCTGGACGATTCACAAGCTGGAATCAAGGTTGCAGGGAGAAATATCAACCACCTCAGATAGGCAGATGATACCACTCTAATGGCAGAAAGCAAAGAGCAATTAAAAAGCCTCTTGATGAGGGTGAAAGAGAGTGAAAAAGCTGGTTTAAAACTCAACATTCAAAAAACTAAAATTATGGCATCTGGTCCCATCACTTCATGTCAAATAGATAGGGGAAAATGGGAAATAGTGACAGATTTTATTTTCTTGGGCTCCAAAATCACAGTGGATGGATACTGCAGTCATGAAATTAAAAGACACTTGCTCACTGGAGGAAAAGCCATGGCAAACCTGGATAGTGTATTAAAAAGCAGAGACATTACTTTGCCAGCAAAGGTCTGTATATTCAAAGTTATGGTTTTTCCAGTAGTTGTGTATGGATGTGAGAGTTGGACTATAAAGAAGGCTGAGTGCCAAAGAATTAATGCTTTTGAACTGTGGTGTTGGAGAAGACTCTTGAGAATCCCTTGGGCAGCAAGGAGATCCAACCAGTCCATCCTAAACGATATCAGTCCTGAATATTCATTGGAAGGACTGACGCTGAAGCTGAAGCTCCAATACTTTTGCCAGCTGATACAAAGAACTGACTCATTGGCAAAGACCCTGATGCTGGGAAATATTGAAGGCAGGAGGAGGATGACAGAGGATGAGATGGTTGGATGGCATCACTGACTCAATGGACATGAGTTTGAACAAACTCTGGGAGATAGTGAAGGACACGGAAGCTTGGTGTGCTGCAGTTTATGGGGTCGCAAAGAGTAGGGACAGTCGTGGCTGAGTGACTGAACAACAACAATAGCCTACCTTTCCTAGCACCCAGGCTCTCCTGATGCTGTGCCTGAGTGGGTCAGGGGTGACAGAATGACCTGCACTGTCCCCTTCTCTGGTCCCAGATTCCACTTGTTTTTCTCTCCTTTGTCCTTGGGGATGGGGAAATCTGCTCCTTGGTCCTCCCTTCCCTCAGAACACCTGGGCCACACTGGGAGGCTCAGCTCCCCATATTCACAGAGCTGCCAAGTGATTTTCAAGAAGGCCACTTGTGCTCTAGGGCTTTGTCTTCTCCTCCTGGAAAATCCCATATAGAATGTTAGAGAGCATCTGGTTTACAGCTTGTCTCACCTGGGCCTAGGAAAGGCCCATCAGAGCTGGTGCATGCCCGCTCCACCCCTAAAACTCACCATCAGTTGATTTTGGAAGGAATTTGATATTTCAAAACTGATAACTAAAAGAGTTTTGGTCCCAAAACTCTTTTCATGGTGGCCTTTAGGGGAAGGGCTGCCCTACTGTCTTCAAGACTTAAACACTTTCTAATTTTTTAAATTATTTTTTTATTTTTGGCTGTACAGGGTCTTTGTTGCTGGGCACTGGCTTTCTCTAGTTGTGGCTAGCGGCGGTGGGCGGGGGCCTCCTCCTCATTTTGGTGTGGGGGCTTCTCATTGCAGTGGCTTCCCTTGCTGTGGAGCATAGGCTCTAGGGTTCCCGGGCTTCAGTAGTTGTGGCAGTTGGGCTCAGTTGCCCGTGGCATGTGGAATTTTCCTGAACCAGGAACCAAACCTGTGTCCCCTACAATGTCAGGCAGACTCTACACCACTGAACGCCCCGGGGCCATTCGAGACTTGAGCCTTTAAATATCTTAACCTTGTCCTGGGTCGCACAGGCAGATGAAAGCATGGCGTTTCTATCACACGAGCGGAAGCATTGCTACTATTACTTAAGACTAAAGTACTGGACAAACCCTATCCCTTTCCCACAATCGGCTTACAACTCAGCCTCTTTTCTTTCCCTTGTCTGGGCCAGAGTCCAGGCCCAGCTCCAGGCAGGCAGACCTCCCCAGTGAAGAGGCCTGGGGCCCCACGCCCCTTTAGCTCCACAGAAGGTGCAGAGGCCGCCCGGATCAGGCATGCGGCCGCGGGTCTCCATCCATAGCCTCTGGTTTGGAACCCCAGGCTAGCACCCTAGCTGGCCTGCTGAAAGGCTCCTAGTCCACATCCCTCTCCTCCCCTCAGGCCTCTGGATCTGCCTCCAGTCTGGCCACAGAGAAGCTCTCTTCTGCCCCCGCCTGGCTCTCGGCTGACACTGCTGCAGCCCGGGGCTCCCTCCGCAGCCCTGCCATCCCACCCCCTCCTCTCTCTCCTATTACTCCCTCCTCCAGGCAGGCCCTCACGGAGTCTTTGGTTCTGCCCTTAGCCCCTGAATTCCAGAGAGATCTCGTCTCTTTCTGTTCCTTTCTCTTTGATGCCCAACTCCTGGGTCCCTCTTCCTGCACCTTCCAATTGCTAAAAGCTGGATATTTCTAGACCTGTGCTGTCAGACATAGTCAGTGGCCACTAACTACACATAGCTGTTGAACCTCGAACTGTGGCCGGTCTGAAATGAGGTCTGCTGTGAGACTTGGTGTGAAAAAACCAATTAATATGTTTTTATTGATAAGTTTTAGGGCTTCCCTGGTGGCTCAGATGGTAAAGAATCTGCCTACAATGCAGGAGACCCGGGTGTGATCCCTGGGTTTGGGAAAATCCCCTGGAGAAGGGAATGGCAGCCCACTCCAGTATTTTTGCCTGGAGAATCCCATGGACAGAGGAATCTGGTGGGCTACAGTCCATGGGGTCGCAAAGAGTCAGACACAACTGAAGGACTAATACTCCACTTTACTTAATTGATAAGTATTTTTTCTTTTTTTATACTTTTTTTTTTTACTTCATTGATAAGTTTTACATTGACTACATGGGTAGAATGATAATATGTTAGATATATTGGGTTAAATTAAATACATCATAAAAATTAATTTCATCTATTTCTTTTTACCTTTTAAAAAAGATTTATTTATTTTTATGTATTTATTTTTGACTGTACTGGATCTTTGTTGCTGAGCAAGGACTTTCTCTAGTTGTGGTGAGCAGTGGCTACTCTTCATTGCAGTGTGGGGGCTTCTCATTGCGGTGGCTTCTCTTGTTTCAGATCATGGGCTCTAGAGCACAGGCTCAATAGTTGTGGTGCTCTGGCTTCAGTTCAGTTCAGTTCAGTTCAGTTCAGTCGCTCAGTTGTGTCTGACTCTTGGTAACCCCATGAACCACAGCACGCCAGGTCTCCCTGTCCACCACCAACTCCTGGAGTCCACCCAAACCCATGTCCATTGAGTCGGTGACGCCATCCAACCATCTCATCCTCTGTCGTTCCCTTCTCCTCCTGCCCCCAATCCTTCCCATCATCAGGGTCTTTTCCAATGAGTCAGCTCTTCACATGAGGTGGCCAAAGTATTGGACTTTCAGTTTCAACATCAGTCCTTCCAATGAACACCCAGGACTGATCTCCTTTAGGATGGACTGGTTGGATCTCCTTGCAGTCCAAGGGACTCTCCAGAGTCTTCTCCAACACCACAGTTCAAAAGCATAAATTCTTCAGTGCTCAGCTTTCTTCACCATCCAACTCTCACATCCATACATGACCACTGGAGAAACCATAGCATTGACTAGATGGACCTTTGTTGGCAAAGTAACGTCTCTGCTTTTTAATATGCTGTCTAGGTTGGTCATAACTTTCCTTCCAAGGAGTAATTGTCTTTTAATTTCATGGCTGCAATCACCATCTGCAGTGATTTTGGAGTCCAGAAAAATAAAGTCTGACACTGTTTCCACTGTTTCCCCATCTATTTCCCATGAAGTGATGGGACCGGATGCCATGATCTTAGTTTTCTGAATGTTGAGCCTTAAGCCAACTTTTTCACTCTCCTCTTTCACTTTCAGCAAGAGGCTTTTTAGTTCCTCTTCACTTTCTGCCATAAGGGTGGTGTCATCTGCATATCTGAGGTTATTGATATTTCTCCCGGCAATCTTGATTCCAGCTTGTGCTTCTTTCAGCCCAGCGTTTCTCATGATGTACTCTGCATATAAGTTAAATAAGCAGAGTGAAAATATACGCCTTGACATACTCCTTTTCCTATTTGGAACCAGTCTGTTGTTGCATGTCCAGTTCTAATTGTTGCTTCCTGACCTGCATACAGGTTTCACAAGAGACAGGTCAGATGGTCTGGTATTCCCATCTCTTTCAGAATTTTCCACAGTTTATTGTGATCCACACAGTCAAAGGCTTTGGCATAGTCAATAAAGCAGAAGTAGATGTTTTTGCTCTGGCTTAGTTGTTAAGAAATAGATGTTAAGCTCTGGCTTAGTTGCCCCAAGTCATGTGGGATCTTCCCTGACCAGGGATGGAACCCATGTCCCCAGCATTGACAGGCAGATTCTTAACCACTAGACCATTTTCTAGAAAGCTTAAATTACAGGTGTCGTTTCCATTATATTTCTATCAAATGACACTGGTCTAGACTTGGTCTGAAGTCCCAAAGGACCTCAGTGAATCCTTTCATTGTGACCTCCACACACATATCTCTTTTTAGCTTGTTTCCCAAAAAAACTCTAAAGCAGCTGTGAGCTCTCTCTCTAGGCCCAGAAACTGGTCTTCTTACCCACTCCTCTGGTTCAGGACCACTGTGAGAGGAGATCCAGATGTGTGACTCAGGCTGTGAACACATCACGGGTTGAGGGGGTGGCCACTGATGTTCCTTGATCAATTGTGCAAGAGTAAGAGTTTCTGGGACAGGGTCTGGGGCTTCTGAACAGGGCCAAGTAAGAGTCAGCCACATCCTGAGTCTCCCCATGTGTAAAATGGGCAGAATATCTACCCAGCTTATGGCAGCCTAAGAATCAAATGCAATAATAGCCAGAAAACGCCTGCACAGTGTTGAAGAAGTGACTGTCCTTTCTCTGACATGTTAGGGTCAGAAATCAGTCCTTCTGAAATTGGTCTCTTTTATGCTCTGTCGATCAGTTGTGTCCGACTCTTTATGACCCCATGGACTGTAGCCCGCCAGGCTCCTCTATCTATGAGATTTTCCTGGCAAGAATACTGGAATGGATTGCCATGCCCCCTCCAGGGGATCTTCTCGATCCAGGGACTGAAACTGCATCTCTTGTACTTCCTGCATTGCAGATGGATTCTTTACTGCTGAGCCACAGGGGAAGCCCTTACTCTCTGCAGTGTCTGGATCTACTTCCTTTCTCAGGAAAGATCTTTTTGAAAGTTCAAATGGAGGATTCGTACCCTCTCTCCCTCTCACATAGGAGAGCTTTGGGTAGAGAGGGGAGGGTGTTGGACAGGAGTGGGCTGCGGGATGCTGGGGTAAAAGGCATTCCTGAGCCAGGGTTTGGAAGCAGGGCTGGGGTATGTCATGGCCCTGAGGAGTAGCTGGCAAGGAGGAGTGTGTGGGCTGGCCCAGTGCCCCAGAGAGCCCTGCTGGTTCAGGATTTAGCCCTTTTCAAGATGAGCAGGAAATGATGGCCCGCTGAGACTTGAGCTGGCAAAGCAGATGCAACCTCCAAGCTGGAGGAAGGGGGAGGGTCCTGGCTGCTGGAGGTAAAATCCCAAGATTCCGGTGGTGGCATTGTGCCAGCTAGAGTTGGGCAGCCCAGGAGGAGGAGGCCAGCCAAGTCCGAAAGGTCAGCCTGTAAAGTCCAGAGAGGACACCTGCCTGAGGCTGGCTATTCCCACAGGATCAGCAGAGCTGGCACCTCCAGTGCCCATGATGGGTATTTGGGGGAGTGGGTGCTGGAGCCGGTACACTACCTTACACTGAAAGCAAACAAGGGGCTTTAGAAGAAGAAGAAGAAGATTACAGGGGTCTCAGAGCCTCAGAGGGTCTCCCAGGACTGTTTCCCTGTCAGCAGTTCCTGATACTCCCATGGGCTTCTTCTTTTTAAAAACTATTTATTTATTTAATTTACTTATTTGGCTGTGCCGGTTCTTAGTTGTGGCTCTTTGATCACGGGCTCTTTGATTTTCGTTGTGTTTAGTTGTGGCATTCGAACTCAGTTCTAGCATGTGGGATCTAGTTCCTTGACCAGGGATCGAACCTGAGCCCCCTACATTGGGAAGCCACTAGGTCTTAGCCACTGGACCACCAGGGACGTCCCCTATGGGCCTCTTTGGCCTTCTGCTTTTGTTGACCTAAGCATGTAGCTTAAACTTACCTCCTGTCTTTTTGTTCCTTTTTATTTAAAGTTTAAGAACTGCAGTTGATTTATTATCAACTTTAAGGAGAAGTCTTTTATTTTTCTGTCTATAAAAGCAGGATATATCATTGTGGACATTTAGGAAATAGGCAAAAAAGCTGAAAGACAAGAAAATTGTTCTGGCCCTACTAGCTAGGGACAGGTAATTGGTTGGCATTTTGATGTATTTCTTTCCGATCTTCTTTTTGTGCAGAGTTGTGGGGTTTGTTTTCGCCCCCATGACTGTGGTTACGCTCTATATGCAAGTTTGTGGGCATTTCTCCATGTTATTGTGAAGCCTTGGTAACCATTGTTTTTGATGGCAGCTTGACAATGCTTAGCTATTCCCGCACTGTTACATGTTTGCATGCTCAGTGCTCAGTCCTGTCCTACTTTTCGTGACCCCACAGACGGTAGCCCTCCAGGCTCCTTCGTCCATGAGATTTCTCAGGCAAGAATACTAGAATGGGTTGCCATTTCCTGGGCTGAAGATCCAGGGGAATCTTCCCAACCCAGGGATCTAGCCTCCTGTGTCTCTTTCATTGGCAGATGACTTCTTTACCACCGAGCCACCTGGGAATTCCTTACTGTGTGTTTGGGTTGGTTCTAACTTTCCCACTTGGTATATAACACAGTGGTGAAAAAGTGTCCCACCTCTGTGAAGAGAAGAAGGAAGCAAAGGGTTTGAGACCACAGTAAGGATACCATTCAGGAAGGAAGACTCCCAGGGGCTCTGGTTGTTCTATCATCTTGCTGCAAAGCGGTTCTATAGCCTGACTCCAGGAGACAAGAACTGGGGCCAAAAGGGTGGCTGTTGTAGGAGATTTCCTTAGAAACAGTTCTCTGACCACAGGAGTGAAGATAATGAGTTGTTTGGAAGTGGTGAGTCACCCGTCACAGTAAGTGACAGGAGGGGTCCTATAGAGGGAAGACATCCCTTTTCTCTGAGGTCACATTAGGATATCCACATCTTGGATAAATTCCAACACCTGGGCTCTGTGAGCTTTGTCTGAAATCATCACGAGCCCCTCAGCCAATGACGAAGCAGACTTCCGATCAGTGGTCAAAGAGAGACAGCCTAGAAGAGAAGGAAGAACCTTGAACTTGGAGCCAAAAGACACATTAGGTCTAATTCCTTCTCTTATTTTGGGAAAGTCATATTTAACCCTTTGGGGGCCTCAGTTTCCCTGTCTGTCAAGTGGGGTAACAATACTCGCCCTGCCTAACTTCCAGAAGTCCTGCCTATAAGGCTCTGTGCATGCAGACTGTGACCTTCTACGCATAAAATGTATTAATGGCATCAGTGACAGCAGGACCGGCGATGGTGACACACCAGTGGGGTGGAGTCCCGTGTTCCCCTCTTTCCCTGGGGCTGCACTTCCTGGGCTCTGCGTTTCCTCCGACATCTCTCTATAACCCTGTCTGTTCTCCCTCTTGCAGATTGATGCGGCATCCTTAATTGCGGCCTCCGTGATGGCTGCTCCTTGTGCTTTAGCCCTCTCCAAGCTGGTCTATCCAGAGGTGGAGGAGTCCAAGTTCAGAAGTGAGGAAGGTGTGAAACTGACCTATGGGTGAGCATGGCAAGAGGGCCTGCACAGAAGGAAGTTGGGGGGTGGGCAGGGACAGGAGCAGAATCAGGGCCGCAGCAGGTCCTATGTTCTCTGCCATTCACTGTCTTTCACCAAGCCCAGCTTATCTCCCTTCTCAGCCACTGCCCTACCTATGGCTTACCTTGAGAAAATGCAGGATCCAGGTCTCGAATCTTATTTTCCAGTCTCTGACCAGTAGGATGTGCCTGATGTGTGTGTGTGTGTGTGTTGAGGAGAGCATGAAAACCATGCCACCTCTCTACATGACCCCAGCATCAATCAACATTGACATAGTGAGTGCTGTCCTTGACTTCACTCACCTCCTAATATCTCTTCATCACAGTCTTAGCAACCTTTGTGTAACATTTAATCCTAAAAAAATATTGAAAGACAACACTTTGGACAAGTGTACTTGTGGATACAATGGGCGGCCCCAACCTCATAACTTCCTGAAGGTCTGGGGCAGCATTGCCCTAAAGGAATATAACATGAGTCACATGTATAATTAACATTTCCTAGTGATCATCTTTAAAAAGTAAAATGGTGATTTTTTAAGAAGATGATTTTAGTAAGATGTTTTGACTCAATATATCCAAAATATTGTCATTTTAATGTGTATTTGATGTAAAAAATATTACTATTTCAGGGACTTCCCTGGTGGTCTAGTGGTTAAGACTCCATGCTCTCAATGCAGGGGGTGTGGGTTTGATCCTTGGTCAGGGAACTAGGGGCTTCCCAGGTGGCTTAGTGGTAAAGAATCTGCCTGCCAATGCAGAAGACACAGGTTCGATCCCTAGGTTGGGAACATCCCCTGGAGAAGGAAATAGCAACCCATTCTAGTATTCTTGACTGGAGAATTCCTTGGACAGAGGAGCCTGATGGGCTACAGTGCATGGGGTCACAAAGAGCTGGACATGACTGAGTGACTCAGCATGCATGCATGGAAGGAACTAGGCCCCTCATAATGCAACTAAAGATTCCAAATGCTGCAATAAAGATCCTGTGTGTCACAACTAAGACTCGGTATAGCTGAATAAACTAAGAAAAAAAGTTTATTTTTTTTAAATTTTAAAGGTGTTTCATATTTTCTGGTACTAAATCTCTGAAACCTGGTTTGTATATTTGTAACACATCTCTAGTCAGATCTGCCTCCTTCCAAGTGCTTGTTAAGTTGCATGCAGCTCATGGTTTGTCTTAGATGACGTCTGAGCTAGAAGTCTGGGTCTTATCCTAGTGCTTGGACCAGTGTCTTTCTGGTCTCGAGGGTAAACAAGGACCCCTGGCTAGGACATGCTCTGTCCAAGTTTGAGCCTGTAGGACAGGGAGCCCTGAACTTGTGGAGACAGGCCAATAA
Source organism: Antilocapra americana (assembly GCA_007570785.1). Classification (NCBI taxonomy): domain Eukaryota; kingdom Metazoa; phylum Chordata; class Mammalia; order Artiodactyla; family Antilocapridae; genus Antilocapra; species Antilocapra americana. The sequence goes on from ML663015.1 coordinate 2,430,455, forward strand.
TGACATCTCTTTGTCCCATTGATAGAGATGCTCAAAACCTCTTAGAAGCAGCTAGCAGTGGGGCTGCCTTGTCCGTGAAGGTCGTGACCAACATCGCAGCCAACCTGATTGCCTTTCTGGCTGTGCTGGACTTCATCAACGCTGCCCTCTCCTGGCTGGGAAACATGGTAGACATCCAGGGGCTCAGCTTCCAGGTACAGTCCCTCTCGACCTGTGGAGGGGATAGTCCTGGCCAGTGGTGACTGTGGGTGGACAACCACAGAGCCCAGGTCAACCCCAGGCCCAGCGGCTCCTCTTTCCTTGCGCCTCAGCTCATCTGCTCCTACATCCTGCGGCCAGTGGCCTTCCTGATGGGCGTGGCCTGGGAGGACTGCTCGGTGGTGGCGGAGCTGCTGGGGATGAAGCTGTTTCTGAACGAGTTCGTGGCCTATCAGGGGCTCTCTGAGTACAAGCAGCGCCGCCTTGCGGGCACTGAGGAGTGGGTCGGCTCCAAAAAGCAGTGGATCTCCGTGAGTGTCCCCGTCCCCTGGCTGGGCAGGGCATGATGCAGCTGTCCCCCTGCAGGCCTGGCTGAGACACTCGGAGGTGGTCCTCAACCTCCCACATCCCGTTGCCCTGGGCAACAAGACAGCTTCAGCTTCACTGCCATCTTTCTCAAGGTCTCTCTATCTCTTGGCTTCCCTGATAGCTCAGTTGGTAAAAAATCCGCCTGCAGTGCAGAAGACCTGGGTTCTTTCCCTGGGTTGGGAAGATTCCCTGGAGAAGGGAAAGGTTACCCACTCCAGTAATGTGGCCTGGAGAATTCCATGGACTGAATAGTCCATGAGGTCACAAAGACTTGGACATGAGTGAGCGACTTTTGCTTCATTTCGCTTCTCTATCTCTTGAAGATATCTGAACTCCAGCTGTAGACAGGCTACCATCCTGTGGCCTTGGGCCAGCCACTGCACCTTGCCTCTTCTGTTGGAAAACCAGTGTCATTCCTGCCACCCCTACCCCAAAGGAATGGGTGTGAGACTCCAATGAGGAGCTAAGAGAGTAAAACAGGAAGACCTCACCGTATTAATCTCCAGTATATGGGAATCAGCTTAGGGGTTGGTTTGTTAAGACTTAAAAAAAAACAAAAACTATAAAAACTTTCTAAAATGAAACTCTCTAAAAGAATAACAGCCAAAGTAACATGATTAAGAATAAAAAAATTAGACATCATATCGTCATCCCCAAATGACAGCTATTATAATATATAATCAATTATATCTAATTATATGATAATAAACATAAACATAACAGTATAATATCTAATTCCACTGTTTGGCTCTTATACCCAATGCTGAAATGAGTAATTTTTGCACTGAACTTTTCCCTCTTCTCTGATAGTTTCCTTGGGAGCTTTTCCAGATGTGGGATGACTGAATCGTATGGCATGAATCCTCGAGTGGGTGCTGCCAGTAACTTTTGCAAAGGGTTATAGCAACTGAAACCACCCCAACTGCCTGTGAGCACTGATTTCACCACACACTGAACAGGGCAGAGCAGCCTCTTTTAAAAAAAGAAGTCTTGCTACTTTAATGGGCAAATAATAGCTCATTGTTTTAATGTATGTTTCCTGGGTTACTGGGAATTTTTAACATAAATTATTTTTTCTTGCCTTTGAAATTATTTTTTTAATGATAAAGAAATGTACTCTTTAGTTTTTTTTTTTTTTTTTAAGAAGGTTTATATGGAGTAAAAAGCTCAGGTTTCCCCTCACTCCTAATTTTCAGCTCCAGTATCGCTGTCTTCTCCAGAGACAGTGGTGGTATGTACCTTTGGGCTTCCCTGGTGGTTCAGCAGTAAAGAATCCACCTGCAATTCAGGAGACACAGGTTTGATCCCTGGATTGGAAAGATCCCCTGGAGGAGGAAATGGCAACCCACTTCAGTATTCTTGCCTGGGGAATCCCATGGACAGGGAAGCCTGACAGGCTACAGCCCATGGGGTCTCAGAGTCAGACATGACCAAAGCGGCTGAGCACACACGTACACATGTACCTTCAGGATCTTTTTCAATGAGCCTCATTCCTTCAGCAAGTTTTTGCTGAGACCTCTGAGGTGTGCCAGGCCCTCCGCTGGGTACCAGGGATAAAAAGGGGAATTAGACAGATATGCTCCCTGGTGACGTGGAACTTACATGTAGTGAAAGACACAAGAAAACAAAGGAATACAAAAATTTAAACCACAATCCGAGGTAAGTTCTGTGATGGAAACAAGAAAAGGAATCAGGGAGGGGGTCTGTCCTTGACTAGATGGAACTGGACTGGACAGGAAAGGCCTCTCTAGCGGCTTCCCTGGTGGTTCAGTGGTTAAGACTCTTCGCTTCCACTGAAGGGGCTCAGGCTCCACCCACGGACTGGGAACTAAGATTCCACGTGCCACACATTGAGGCCAAAAAAAGGCCCCCCTGAGATGGGTATTTAGACCAAGACTTGGAGGGAGGAGCAGAGGCCAGAAGAAATGGGGACTAGTATTCCAGGCAAAGAAAGAGGTACATGCAAAGGCTCTGAGGTTGCCCAAAGCACTGATATGGAGAAGTGAGAGAAGTCCACTTAGAACAGGTGGTAACTGTAACAGAGTGGCCCAGGCCAAAGAGCAGTTGGAAGTTACTGAAGATTTGACTTCCGACATTTTAGCATTACTTGGGCTGCTGTCTGGAGGGTGATAGTAGGTGAGTAAGTAGAATGCAAATACCTTAATATTTTTTAATCAATTTATAAAAACTCTGTATTTATAAAGATATTAACTCTTTTCCATTTTCTTTTTAAAATTTTTTTTTTGGCCACACCACACACACATCATGGAGGATCTTAGCCCCCCATTCAGGAATCAAACTTGGACTGCTCGCATTGGAAGCATGGAATCTTAACCACTGGACCACCAGGGAAGTCCCACATTTTCTACATATATTTTTCCTGGTCTTTTTAATTTTCCTTTCCCTTCATTCCATATTCAGGAATGTTTTTAAAATACAAATTTATACCAAATCTTTGCATTTCTTATATTATTTCTAAATTTAGAAACTTACCTCCATTCCAGAAATCTGGTAAGTGTTAAGTGCCTGAAACAATATGATGAAGTAGTTAAAATGGTGCACTCTTGGGAGTCAGACAAAACTGAGTTCAGATTGTGACACAGCTGCCTTTTTGCTGTGTGAGCTTCAGTCACTTCTAGGAGCCTCAGATTTCTCGTCTCCAGGATGAGAGCAATAATGCTATTTTGTAACAATAATATTATCCTATATTTTCTAATATTAATGTTTAACGTGTTAATATTTATCTGCCTTAATGATCTAGAATTAGTTTTTTATATGGTGTGAGATATGGGTATAAGCCTATCTTGTTTTGTTCCCCCAAATTTTTCCATTTTGGCTCTTGGTACTTCTAGGAAATTACACAACTGTTCAGAGTAAAAGGGAAAGAGAGTTACGTTGCTTAAGTCCCTACTCTAGGGACTTCCCTCGTGATGTATCAGTTAAGACTCCATGCTTCCAATGCAGGGGGCACAGGTTCAATCCCTGGTTGGGGAACTAAGATCACACAAGCTGTGTGGCCTGGCCAAAAAGTTAAAAATTAAATAAAAATAAAATAAAATCTGAAATTAATATAGAAAAAGAAATACCTACTCTATGCCTAGCTCTTCCTGTACATGATGTGATCTCTATGACAGTCCTCCCAGTTGGATCCTATTATTCCCACATTCCTGATGGAGAAGCTGAAATTTAGGTTCCACCATGGGTCAGGAAGATCCCCTGGAGGAGGGCATGGCAACCCACTCCAGTATTCTTGCCCGGAAGATTCCTTGAACAGGGGAGCCTGGGGGGCCACAGTCCATGGGTCACAAAGAGTCTGGCACGACTGAAGCGACTCAGCATGCCTGGGGCGGTTTGAGCACATCCCGGTGGGAAGCCCATCACCTCTCATCTTCTGCCTTCTCAGGTCAGAGCAGAAATCCTCACAACGTATGCCCTCTGTGGATTCGCCAACTTCAGCTCCATTGGGATCATGCTGGGAGGCCTGAGTGAGTCCTAGATGGGCCCCTGGTCTCCGATAAAAGGCAGGGGTTGTGGGGGTGGTCTCCAGTTCTGGCTCTCAGATACCTGCAGCTTCCTAGGGATCTGTACACCTCAGTTTTCCTCTTGGTCTAAGGCAGAGCCTGAACAAGGAGGTCATGAAACTTCCTCCCAGCCCTGGAATTTCATGACTTCTCTGCCACTCGGCTGGCCCAGGAGGTCAGCACCTTGGCCTCATAGGGCAAGCCTGGCTCAGGGCCCTAGGGAGGGTCAGGAGGTACCGTGTTGGCTGCCCGGCTGAAGCTCTGACCTGCCAGTTCCCATACCCACAGTGGACAGACAGGCCTGGTGGGGCCTGGGGAGGAAGGCTCTATAGAACTATCAGCTTTTTACACAAAACCTTTCCACCCTTCACAGTCCCCTGCCTGGTGGTGCAATCATCCCATTTTATTGAAAAGGAAACCGAGTCGTGCAAAAGTGAAATGTGACCCGAGTCACTCAGCTATTACGTGGCTGTTACTGTCACTGTGTTAGTTGTGCAGTCATGTCCAACTCTTTGCGACCCCATGGACTGTAACCCTTCAGGCTCCTCTGTCCGTGGAATTCTCCTGGCAAGAATACTGGAGTGGGTTGCCATTTCCTTCTCTAGGGGATCCTCCCGACCCAGGGATACAACCTGGGTCTCCTGCATTGCAGGCAGGAGATTTCTTTAACTGAGTCACCAGGGAAGCCTAATAAGTGGCTGAACCTGTGTTTAATCCCGGGTCTGCCTGACTCCAAACTCAACGTTCTCTCCCTACATCTGCCGCTGATGGCACGTGGGGAGGTGTGGAATGCTACCTAGTCAGGCCGAGGAGGACTCTCAGACTCAACAAGCGTCAGGAGGACAGTGTCTGTTCCTCTGGCCCCCCAGAAGAGGAAGGAGGGGTCAGCAGACGCAGCCAGAGGCGCAGAGAGGAGGCAGAGGGGCCTGTGGAGTCCTGGCCCTGAGCCCTCCTCTCCTCCTGCAGCCTCCATGGCTCCCCAGCGGAAGAGCGACTTCTCCCAGATCGTGCTCCGGGCGCTCTGCACGGGGGCCTGTGTGTCTCTGGTGAACGCCTGTGTGGCCGGTGAGTGCAGGCCTGGTGGGCTCAGGACTCAGTCCGGGGCCAGGCACTGGGACCCCAGTCCCTGTGGCAGTCCTTGGGTGGGGTTGCGGGGGATAATAAGGGGCTGGACCCTGCCCACTAGCTGCTTTCTCTGCACAGGGATCCTCTACGTGCCCAGGGGCCCTGCGGTGGACTGTGTGTCCCTCCTGAACACGACCCTCAACAGCACCAGCTTTGAGGTGTACCAGTGCTGCCACCAGGCCTTCCAGAGGTGAGTGCCTGGGCCGGGAGGCTGGGGGTGGGGTGCTGACAGTGATGGGGTGCAGGAGCCTGAGTACTTGAGGTCAGGGGAGGCCTTTGGTACCAGGGCAAGGGGGTAGAAATGTTATGGCTGTGGCTGATGTAACCAAGGGAAGAGCAAGTGGGGCTTGAGGACCAAACTTAAAAAAGGTCTGGACCAGAGACATGGGGCAACTTCCCTGAAGTTGCAGAGCCCAGGCCAGGAGCACAGACTACAGCTTCTGCTTCTTTTCAGCACCAGCCCGGAGGTCAGCCCAGAGGCCCTGGACAACTGCTGTCGGTTCTATAATCACACGATCTGTGCGTAGTGGGGACAGAACGTCTCTGTGTCTTCCAGGCGTTATATTCTCCCAGGAAGCAGCTGCCGCCACCCTTCTCTCTCCAGGCCCCCCTATCTTGGGGGAAGCCTCAGGGCTTAGACCACCTCAGGCACAAATCGGGAAGGGTGACCGGGGACTGGGTGGAATGAGGGGTGCCCCCCACCCCTCACCCCCTTTCTGCTCTCGCATTTCCTCCTTCCTCAAATGTGAATGCTCAAGGTCGCCTCTGCCTCCTCTCTCTTCTCTGTCCCTCCTGCCCTGGGTCTCCCCTGTTTGCGCTCCCCTCCTGCTCCAGGGCCCTTGGCCCTGGCGTTTCACCCACCTCCTTCACTTCTCTCGGGGCACAGGAACCTCGTTGTGGCTTAACCCCTGCCACATGGCTTCTCCTGGAGATGCTTTCCACCACTTTCATAGACTCCCCTACTGCCCTCCCACACAGCACTTTCCAGACTGGTGGCCTGTGTAGCACTGTCCCTCAGGGTATGTAGAGGTTTCCATGATCCACTAGGTTTGGGAAACACTGGGCTAAATAAAGTTAGAGTTTTTTTGTTTTGTTTGTTTTTCTCATCGTGGACTTGTCGGAGCTTGATGTGGATGTGATAGGAGACGTTTTCCAAATTTGGCTGTAAGAATCTTTTGGATGAAAGTATCTTTTAGTTGAGGATCTCATGGGAAACAATCTGGGAAACATTGGTTGATGTTCCGAATGCTTTACTCTACATAACTGTCACCTTTGTAGATGTTTACCTAGCTCTGTGTGTCAGTATGCTGTTCTCAGTGCTTCATACTTCGTAACTCAATCCTTACCACAACCCTGTGAGGCAGGTACTGTTTTCACCCCTAGTTGAGGGACCAGAGTTCAGAGAGGAGAAGTAACTTGCCTGAAGTGGCACAGCTGGAAAGAGGAAGAGGCAGGACTTGATCCCCAGCCATCCAGTTCCACCAGCTGTGGTGTCTGGACTCTCTGTTTGGCTGCTAAGAGCACAGTCGTGTGACTTGCCCTATGCCCTCTGCTTGCCTCTTCTTCCCAGCCCTGTCCCTCTGCTCCAGCAGATCTGGCATCTGATGTGTTAGCTTTGGTTTCTGGAGTTCCTGTCACCCAGCATGTCCTGCCCTGTGCTCCTTGTACTCTGTCCTTATTTCCCCAGCAGCCAAGCTGCAGGTTGCCTTTCCCCCGCGTTGGCCTTGGGGCACTTGACCCCTCACCCACCTCTGTGGATGAGGCTCCCCAGCCGGGGCCTGAGGCAGAGGCCCAGCTGGTCAGCAGTTACCCTGCTCTGTCAAGGCTCTGGGCTCTACTGGGCTCTGGTCTTGCTCCTTGTGACCCCTACAGGCTGGCCCTGGGTCCCTGCCGCAGGGCCTGTGTCCTTGCCCTTAGCTCTGCACGGCAGAGTCAGTGGCCTGACTCCCATGCCCCAGGGCAAGGCTCTTCTTTGCTCCCTGCAGCTCCGACTCCCCTTGAGCTATCACAGGAGGCCCTCCTGACGGGACATCACAACTGTCTCTTAGTATCCGGGCACCGCCGTCCCCAACCTCCTTTCCTGGACCACCTGTACACACATCACCTGGCCAGTTACATTCCCGGGAGGACTGTTGGCCCCTCAAAGACAGGACTGGGATGTTTCTGTGTCCTCATGGTGCTCAGCACAATGCTGGGCCTGTGAAAAGTGGGGGTCTCCCAGGTGGTAAAGAACCCGCCTACCAACACAGGAGACTTAAAGATACAAAGGTTCGATGCCTGGGTCAGGAAAATCTCCTTGAAGGAGAGCATGGCAACCCACTCCAGTATTGCCTGGAGAATCCCATGGACAGAGGAGCCTGGAGGGCTACAGTCCATGGCGTCACCAAGAGCTGGACATGACTGAACCAACTTAGCACATATTGAGCACATATTGTGAAAGGTGTTAAATGAGTCTTTATGGAATGAAATTCACCTTCTGTCAGAGGTACCAGCATGCATCCCATGCTATACCTGTATGGACTGCTTCCAGCTCAAGAGCTGTTCTGATCCAGGAGACTCCTTGGTCATCCGAGCCAACTCTCACCCTCTCCTCCACCCACCATGCTCCTTCTTCCTCTTTTTGCACCTGCAGAAGCTGGGAGTCCCTTGAGGGTGAGACCCCAAAAATACACTGGTTAGAGGAGGCACCTGTGCTGGTACCCGCTGCCTGCGCTTCAGTTCAGTTCAGTTGCTCACTCGTGTTTGACTCTTTGTGAGCCTGTAGACTGCAGCACGCCAGGCCTCCCTGTCCATCACCAACTCCCAGACCTTATTCAAACTCATGTCCATTGAGTCGGTGATGTCATACAGCCGTCTTATCCTCTGTTGTCCTCTTCTCCTCCTGCCTTCAGTCTTTCCCAGCATCAAGATCTTTTCCAATGAGTCAATTCTTCACATCAGGTGGCCAAAGTGTTGGAGTTTCAGCTTCAACATCAGTCCTTCCAATGAACACCCAGGACTGATCTCCTTTAGGATGGACTGGTTGGATCTCCTTGCATTCCAAGGGACTCTCAAGAGTCTTCTCCAACACCACAGTTCAAAAGCATCAATTCCTTAGCACTCAGCTTTCTTTACAGTTCAATTCTCACATCCATACATGACCACTGGAAAAACCAGAGCCTTGACTAGTCAGACCTTTGTTGGGAAAGTAACGTCTCTGCTTTTTAGTGGCCTGGTCAGGGACTCCTCTTAGTCACATGACTATATGAATGGCTGCATTTGGAGAGAGCAGTGAGAGTTGACATCGGAAGCCCTTTCTGGATTTGAGGCTCCTGCCCACCTCCTGCTTCCCCTTGCATGTGCCTGACCATGAGCAAAAAGAATTGAAAGGGCTTTGCTCATGGAAAGGCCTGGATGCCCAGAGCATGGTGAAAGCAGGCCTTTCCCAGGTAGGGCTGGCTGTGGCTGCCCATGGAGCTGACTGCAGCAAAGAGTTGACCACAGAGCAGCAGAGAGTGCTGCCCCAGGGGGCACCACAGAGGGACTGTCCTGCCTTTGGAGGGGGGCAGTGAGAACAGCATGCCCGGTAGGGGAGGTCACTGCCACAACGTTGGGGGCGGGGCCCGGACAGCTGCCCACTGTGGGGTGTCCAGGCTTCACTCATGTCTGGGATCAAGGGGCAAATGCAGTGTGGGTAAGGAGAAAGGGGCAGCCTGGAACACCAGAGGCTGCGTGAGGCCACACACAGTGGGGTCCACTCTGTGCTGGAGACCATTTTCTGCCCCCCATTTCATCCTGGACCAATCCTTGTATAAAGGACAATATAAGTGAATTACTGGGAAAATAATAATAATAAAGGCATCTTTATTATTCGATTCAATGAACATAAGATTACTCTGTCAACTTGCTATGCAGTTTCTGAATGTCACTTTCAACATCTATATGTATGTTACTGCAGACTCCAAAGCAGATGTGGACCACACCAGTCCATGCTGTGAATAACTGTCCTATAGCATTTTCTGTTCTTAATGAAAACTCTTCAGAGCATTGTCTCCTCAGATGATTTGCCCTGCATTTCAGACTCACAAAGAGGAACTGGAGAAAGGCCATGGGACTCTGGTTGGAATCCATGAAATCTGACTTTCGTATGATAGCATGCATGCAAAATTGTAAGAACAATAGAAGAATTCCAAACAATGTATGCAAATGCTCCCCACTGAAGCAGTGAAGCGTTACTGCCCACCTCTTAAGGGTGGGCTGCGCTTAGTGATGTTTTTCCAAAGGTTACAGTACAGAAGCAGGGAAACAGGAAAGAAACTTTGCTGCAGAGAAGCCTGGTAAACACTTCCTTAGCCAGGTGGTCACAGTTAACCTCTTCAGTGGTAAGTTCAGTTGAGAACATGTACCCTTGATATGTTGTGTTGAGAAGGGCAGTTCACCTCTGTGGTGCTCCTCCCCAAAGCTCTTAACCCCAGTCTTGTTCAGTTGTTAAGTTGTGTCCAATGCTTTGTGATCCCATGAACTGCAGCACGCCAGGCTTCCCTGTCCTTCACTATCGTCCTGAGTTTGCCCAAACTCATGTCCATAGAGTCAGCGATGCCATCCAACCATCTCATCCTGTTGCCCCCTTCTCCTTTTGCTTTCAATCTTTCCCAGCATCAGGGTCTTTTCCAATCAGTTGGCTCTTCGAATCAGGTGGCCAAATATTGGAGCTTCAGCTTCACCATCATTCCTTCCAATGAATATTCAGGGTTGATTTCCTTTAGGATTGACTGGTTGAATCTTGCTGTCCAAGGGAATCTCAGGAGCCTTCTCTAGCACCACAATTGAGTGGCGTCTCAAACTGAGACACAGTATACAGGATATTGATCCTCAGTCATCCTCAAAAGGGGGCTCAGTTAGAAGCAGGGAAGCTCTGAGAAACTGTCACAACCCCAAGAAGCCAAAGGAGACGTGATGACTCAATGTGTATCACAGTCGGTTGAATTTTGTCCCCCGCAAAAGCTATGTCCAAATGCCAGCCCTCAGTACCTGTGAATCTGACCATTGGAAATAGGATTTTACAGATGTAATTAATTAGGTTAAGGACCTCAAGATGAGATCATCCTGGATTTAGTGTGAGCCCTAAATTCAATGACTTGGGTGTCTATAAGAGAAAGGAGAGGGGAGTTTGAAGCACACAGGTTCAAAGATGCACAAAGAAGGTCATATAAAGATGGCCACAGAGATCAGCATCGCATTCCAAGTTATAGCCCACACCAAGCCAAGCAGCACCTGGGGCCACTGGAAGCTGGAAGAGGAAGGAAGGGTTCTCCCCTAGAGACTTCGGGGGGAGGGTACCCTGCACACTTAGGACTGTTAGCCTCCGGAACTCCAGAGAATACATTTCTGCTGTTTTCAGCCACTAAATTTGTGGTGATTTGTCCCAGAAACCCTAAGAAACTGATCCAAGTATCTTGCATGGGATCCTGCAATGGAAAAATTACATTAGGGAAAAACTCATGAAATCCAAATATAGTGTGGAGTGTAAGTTAAAAACATATTAATATTTCTCTGTTAGTTGTGATAATAGATCATAGTAACTGGGAGAGGAAACTGGGTTGGGGGAATCTATAGGACACATGGGAACTCTATTATTTATACAGCCTTTCTGTAAATCTAAAACTATTTTAAAATTTAAAAATTTTTAAACTGTGTGGGATGGGCTTCCTTGGTGGCTCAGTGGTAAAGAATCCACCAACCAGTGCAAGGAATACGAGTTTGATCCCTGGTCTGGGAAAATCCCACATGCCACAGAGCAACTAAGCCCATGTACTACAAATACCAAACCAGAACTCTAGATCCTGGGAGCCGCAGCTACTGAAGCCCCCTCATCCTAGACCCCATGCTCTGCAATAAGAGCAGCCACCACAATGAGAAACCCTTGCAACTAGAGAGTAGCCCCCTCTTGCTGCAACTAGAGAAAAGGCCACGAAGCAATGAAGACCCAGCACAGCCAAATAAATAATTGCATGGGAAAAACCCTGCATGGGCACAGAGTTTTCGTAACTTGTAATTCTCCCAGGGGTAGTTCTATCTTAGACAATGCTTGTTCCAGCCAGCAACCCATCAAGGTCTCTGAGTCAATCAGTGAGCCCCATTTACTCTTCTTCCATTGATTCATCCTGCTCTCACCTCATGGTCCTGCTCTCACCTTTGTTGACTCCACTTCAATTCAAGTGCATGCCTTCGGCTCAGTATGAATTAGTCCTGGCTTCTTTACAACCACATGGAGAATATCATCTACTTGAAATTACTAATGACTCAGAATTGGTGAGTCTTGAGTATGGGCAGGACTCTATGTATCATTTTGAGGCTGTCTGCCCCTCTCAACTTTTATGAGAATTTTTATGCCCATAGCGTGGATGGTCTCTGTCATCAGAGAGATTTTATGTTTGAATCACGAGACTCCACCCCTATGACCATTGTAGACTGAATCAGGACTGAACACCTGAATCAAGCAAATCTATGGTCATGTCAATGGTCTCTCAGATTTTTGGGGAAGAGATCAAACTAAAGAAAAAAAAATGAAAAAAAAGAACAGAACTCAGAGCTGAGTCATCATAGTGGGCCTGGCTTGGAGCTGATTTTGTTTCCATCCTTCCTGCAGCCTCGTTGCTCAGTTTTTCCTTGCATTCAATGAGAGCTGAATTCTTTCCCAAATCCCCTGTAACCTGAGCTAACCAAGAAGGTTCCATTTACTTTTCAGTCAAGAGGATGCCACCTAAGAGTACCACATTGTTCAGCTCCTCATTCTGCTTGAAATCAACCATCCAGACAAGAATCTCACTACTTCTCCAGGTAACCCATCTCATATTGGACAGCTCCACTTCTTTGAAGGTTCATTTTGATTCTGCATCAAAAGTGTTCCTTTTGATCCAAGTTTTGCCATTCTGGGGTACTCAGAACAAGTCCAATCATGTGTGTGTCTTTATTGTTCTTTCCCCCTCCCAAAACAAAGTAATACTGGCTCATTGGTTTTAAAAAAATCACATTTTATACAAACCTTATGGAAATGTTCTACTCTTTCTCCACAAGACAGCCTCCCAACTGTTCAAAGATGGCAACCATCCAGTCTTCTTTTCTGAGCTGGGAACCTGCAGTTCTTTCAGTTGTTACTCACATAGGACATAATAGTTTTAGAAGTTGCCCCAGACTTGATTCACAGTTGTTCTTCCCTGATGTACAGACAGTTCATGAGTCATGAGCAAGTTCAAGATT
>ML663015.1:2467906-2508868 GCA_007570785.1 Antilocapra americana
AGAAATAAGTAATACTGCTTTGAGTTCTTATTTATATAGGTAGGTGTACATTTCTTATGATTCCTTTTATTAAAAATGTATTGATTATTTTTGGCCGCTCTGGGTCCTTGTTGCTGCTCCTGGGCCTTCTCTAGTTGCGGTGAGCGGGGGCTCCCCTTCATTGCCGTGCACAGGCTTCTCTCATTGTGGTGGTTAACTAACTAAATTGCGGTATTAAAACAAAAGTACTATAGATTGGAGTGTCTAGAATTCGTCATCAGCCCCTTTCTTTTGGTACTCTGTAGGTGGTGACCCACACCCCAGATGGAGCTGAAGTCAGTTGTGAGTCGAGGAAGGAGGCTCATTATTGTCCCTTTATTTAAATGTCCATTGTCACTTGCAAATAATGTAAGTTCTCTCTTAGGTACAAAGTTCTAAGTATGTCAGCTAAATCAAGGGGTTATTAATCTTCTGAATCCTGTGTGTTTATTTTGTATGTCCCTAATCTGCCAAACAAGGGTGGCATTTTGAAGTCCTTCACTATGGTTGTGGTTTTGGCCAGTTTTTCCTTATACTTCTCATAACTCTGGGCTTTTTCTAAAAAAAAAAAAATTTTAACATAACAAATAATTTCAGATTTACAGAAAGGTTGTAAAAAATATAGTACAAAGAATTTCTGCATACTCTTCACTCTGATGCCCTAAATGTTGACATTTTAGCATGTGTTTTTATCGTTTATTCTCTGCATCCATATTACTGTTATTTTCAGAACCATTTGAAAGTAAGTTGTAGATATGACACCCTTTTACCCCAGAATACTTGAGTGTGTTTCCAAAAAGCAAGGATATTTTCTTTTTTTCTCTTGACTTTTTAAATTATTTTTTTGATGTGCAGATAATTGCTTTACAGTAGTGTTAGTTTCTGTCATAGATCAACACGAAACAGCCATGGGTGTGTGTGTGTGAACTGTATATCTGTCCCCTCCCTGTTGAACCTCCCTCCAGCTTTCATCCCTCTAGGTTGTCACAAGCACCAGGTTTGAGCTCCCTGTGTCATATGCAAATTCCCACGGCTCATCTGTTTTGCATATGGTAGGATTTGTTTCAGTGTTACTCCTTCAATTAGTTCCTCCCTCCCCTTTCCCTGTGGTGTCCACAAGTCTTTTCTCTGTCTGCATCTCCATTGCTGCCCTTCATATTGGTTCGTCAGTACCATCTTTCTAGATTGCATATATATGCATTAAATCGAGGCTTGTTTTTCTCTTTCTGAAAGACATTTTCTATAATAATCCAGTTATTAAAATCATGAGATTGTTGTTACAATAGTGTTATCTGATCCACAGATGTCAGATTTCATCAGTTTTGTCACCGATTTCCTTTGCAGCCAAAGAGAAAGTTATTGTATTTTCTGATCTAGGATCCAGCCGAGGATCACACATACAGTTGTCATGTCTCTTTAGCCTTCAGTCTGAGACAGTCCCTTGGTAATTGTCTATTGGCATCTAGGCATTTTTGAAGAGTACAGCAACTTACTTTGTAGAATTGCTCTTGTTTCAGGTTTCTCTGATGTTTTCTCATGGTAGACTCAGATCACGCGTTTTTGTTGGAGCACCACCACAAGCGATGTTGTGGCCTCCTCCGTGCGTCGTCTCGGGGTGGGGGGCACCTGATGCTGTGGTGCCATCATGGAAGCAGCTCAACATGCTTCCTTGGTTAACATGGTGTCTGCTGGGTCCCCTGACCAATTTCTGCCTTTGAAATTAATGGATAACTTCTGGGCAAGTATTTTGAAGCTATGTAAATATCCCTTTTTTTTTTTCACCAATCAGTTTTATTACCCGTTAATAATTTTTGCCTGGAAGAGTTGCCATGAGGATTACCAAGTGGTAAGTGTAAATACTGGGCAGCATATTTTGATGTTTGTTTTTCAGCCACTCCAGGTCTGTCTCATGCCTTTCCAGTTGAGATGTACAGCAGCTTCATGGAAAAGAGCAGGTAGATCTCAACAGTGGTCCAGGCAGATGGGCACTTGGTGGTTCTGTTATACTTCCTTAGAGAGGACTTTGTTGTTGTTCAGTCACTCAGTTGTGTCTGACTTTTCACAACCCTACGGACTCTAGCATGTCAGACCCCTCTGTCCTTGGAATTCTCCTGAAAGAATGCTGGAGTGGGTTGCCCTTTCCTTCTCCAGGGGATCTTCCCCACCCAGGGGCTGAACCCGCATCTCCTGCATTACAGGCAGATTCTTTACTGCTGAGGCACCAGGGAAGCCCATAGAGAGGACTGGTCGGGTCCATTTCTCCCCGCTGCTGCATGGGTGGGCACTGAGCTGCCTCTGCCTGTCTGCTGTCCTCTGAGCTCCAGCACCAGTTGATGGTCCAGACAGCCATGCCTGCTGTCTCTTGGGGGCTGTGTCTAGTTGGTTTGCTCTGTGTCACGTAGATTAAGCTAGTTGAGGTTGCTTCGTTCAGAAGGGTGTATGGCATGGTAGCATGTCATGGAATTACAGCTAAAGGGCTCAAGGGAAGATTTTTTTTTCTTTTTAAAGTGAGAGCCATTTATGAGCATGGTAACATGCAAGAGGGAATAAGTCAGTAGAGGGGAGATGAATGATTAAGGCAGAGGGTCCTCTGGTTGGGCTCTGAGCAGGAGGACGGACATTTCTTTTAGGAGGGCGTTGGAAGGAACAATGTGAGTGTGGAAGTAACATCGTTGTTTTGTATAGATTAGGAGTAGGCACAGATAGGAAGGAGTTGTTACCTGATTGCCTCACTTTTCTTAGGAAATAGGAGCACGGTCAGATCTTGAGAGTGAAGAAGACATACCCTGAGAATGAAGGTACAGACCTTGAAGACATCCCTGGATAGGGAAAGCGTTGGGTGGGATAAGAGCTGGCTGGGCTTGCAGAAATGCTTCCAGGCATCCAGGGGTACAGAGCTTGCATTTCTGGTGGCCTCACTCTGGAAGGCTGTGTGGTTTTCTCCAGCATTGTCCAGCAGCTCAGGTGTAGAAATAGAGGAAATGAGCAGTTGGGCTGATAGGGGCATGTGGCTTTGCCACGTACTGTGTTGGAAAGGCAGGAGGAGGTGGGAGGCCAGAAGGTGGGTTGGCAGTGTAGCACTTTGGAGCGGTGGTCTGTGTGATGGACCTTGTGTCTGTACAGGATGGGAGGTGGTTAACTGGGAAGAAGGAAGAGCGACAGGACTAGAAGTCAGAGTTATAAGAGGAGGTATAAGTGTTCCAGAGAGCTGGCAGGGTAGGTATATGTCAGAGAAAAAGATATTGGAGTTTAGCATTTCACCATGGGACAGTTCTGGGTGATGAGAGGCCACCGTGGAGTAGGGTGGAGGTCGAGGTCAGGGATTGTCAGGGACCTTGGAGCTGTGGGAGGGGCTGTTTACCTGGATATTGACACCAGCAGGTGACAGCAGGACATGTTGGTGGAGGGGAGGGGTGACTGTGTCCCAGTCCTTCAGGGAAGGAGGGCGAGTTTAGCAGGGATGAAGCTGGGCAGCAGGAGTGTGTGGACAACCTTCAGGGAAGGTGACATATTGTCTGCCAAGGTTGACTGTGGAACTGGCTGGCCACAGCTTCCACAGATGCCTGCACGCTACTGGAGAGTGGCGTTTGCTCAGGTTTCCAAAGGGTGGTCAGGAAGTCTGTGCTGACATGGTTTCTTCTTCCTGTAGCCCCGTTTCCTGCACACCGTATATCGTCATTGTCTGTTTGCCATTCTCTCCGGGACCCTGTAACCTCCTTGATGGAGGGAGGGGCAGTGTCTTTGCATCCTGGGCACAATGCCTGGCACACATTTGGTTGAACTGTATGGAACTGCCATGTCCTTTGTGAGTTTGCTCTAGCTTGTGATTTCTTCCCTAACAGATGACTTTCCTTTGTTATCCCATGTTGAATCTTTTTCTGATGTCACAAGACCCTTTCTTAGTTTGGACTTAGCCAAGTTCCTTGGGCTGAGGAGGTGTCTCAGTGGTAAAGAACCTCGCGGCCAATGCAGGAGACATAAGAGACATGGGTTTGATCCCTGGGTTGGGAAGATTTCCTGGAGGAGGGCATGGCAACCCACTCCAGTGTTCTTGCCTGGAGAATTCCATGGACAGAGGAGCCTGGTGGGCTACAGGCCATGGGGTCACAAAGGGTCAGACAAGACTTAGGGAGTCAGTAGCTGCTGCTGCTGCTAAGTCGCTTCAGTTGTTTCCAACTCTGTGCAACCTCGTAGACGGCAGCCCACCAGGCTCCTGGGTCCCTGGGATTCTCCAGGCAAGAGTACTGGAGTGTGGTGCCTTCTCCGTGCCCTGTGGCATGTGGCATCTTCCCAGACCAGGGATGGAACCTATGTCCCTTGAATTGGCAGGCATATTTTTTACCACTGAGCCATCAGAGAAGCCCTGTCTTTCTTATTTTTTAAAATCTTCTGCATGCAGCACATTTCAGTGTGGGTGTTTAGGACTTAGTAAACACTGAGTGAAATTGGAGGCCACCGAAAAGGATTGGTGGCTGCAGAGACTAGATCTTAGGAGAGAGAGATAAAGAGTAAAACGCCCATCAATTAGAGACCATGCAGAGCCCCTGGAGAGTGAATGGTGTTTCATCTAGGTGGCCAGCCTGGAAATGCTTTGTTAATAATAACTGACATATTTTGTCAGTTTCGTATTTTAACCATAGGTAGTAGGATCTCCTTAAGCCAGAATTTTCTTTTAAATGACCCAACTTTCCATTGAAAGTTCTTTTCTTAATAAATTGGGGAAGGGGCCCCAGTCTAGTGCTTGTGATGACCTAGAAGAGTGGGATGGGGGAGGGAAGGGAGGTGAGCTGAAGAGGGAAGGGGTCTATATGTATATGATTATGACTGACTTGTGTTGTTGTACAGCAGAAAGCAACAGAAAATCGTAAAGCAATTTCCCCCAATGTAAAAATAAATGAAATTTAAAAAATAAGTGATTTACTGTTGGCTGCAGTCAGGAAGTTAACATTTCTTATTTTTACTAGTTTTCCCTTCCCTCCACACCTTGTATTTGCCTCTGACTTCTTCAGATCTAGTCTCTCCTCATGGGTGTTTTATTATTATTATTATTATTTTAATTGGAGGATAATTGCTTTACAGTGTTGTGTTCAGTTCTTAGTCACTCAGTCATGTCCGAGTGTTTGCGACCCTATGAACTGCAGCACGCCAGGCCTCGCTGTCCATCACCAACTCCCAGAATCACCCAAACTCATGTCCATTGAGTTGGTGATGCCATCCAGCCATCTCATCCTCTGTCCTCCCCTTGTCCTCCTGCCACCAATCCTTGCCAGCATCAGGGTCTTTTCCAATGAGTCAGCTCTTCACATGAGGTGGCCAAAATATTGGAGTTTCAGCTTCAACATCAGTCCTTCCAAAGAACACCCAGGACTGATCTCCTTTAGGATGGATTTGTTGGATCTCCTTGCAATCCAAGGGACTCTCAAGAGTCTTCTCCAACACCACAGTTCAAAAGCATCAATTCTTCGGCACTCAGCTTTCTTCACAGTCCAACTCTCACATCCATAGATGACTGCTGGAAAAACCATAGCCTTGACTTGACTAGACAGACCTTTGTTGGCAAAGTAATGTCTTTGCTTTTAATACTCTGTATAGATTTGTCATAGTTTTTCTTGCAAGGAGCAGGTGTCTTTCAATTTCATGGCTGTAATCACCATCTGCAGTGATTTTGGAGCCCAAGAAAATAAAGTCTGTTACTGTTTCCACGTTTTCCCATTGCTTTGCCATGAAGTGATGGGACTAGATGCCATGATCTTTGTGTTTTGAATGTTAAGTTTTAAGCCAGCGTTTTCATTCTCCCCTTCGACTTCCATCTAGAGGCTCTATCGTTCCTCTTCACTTTCTGCCATAAAGATGGCATCATGTGCACATCTGAGGTTATCCATATTTCTCCCAGAAGTCTTGATTCCAGCTTGTGCTTCATCCAGGCTGGCATTTCACATGATGTACTCTGCATATAAGTTAAATAAGCAGGGTGACAATATACAGCCCTTAACATATTCCTTTTCCAATTTTGAAACAGTCTATTGTTCCATGTCTGGTTCTACCGGTTGCTTCATGACCTGCATACAGGTTTCCCAAGAGGTAGGTAAGGTGGTCTGATATTCCCATCTCTTTAAGAATTTTCCACAGTTTGTTGTGATCCACAGAATCAAAGGCTTTAGTGTAGTCAACAAAGCAGATGTTTTTCTGGAATTCTCTTGCTTATTCTATGATCCAACAGACGTTGGCAAGTTGATCTCTGGTTTCTCTGCCTTTTCTAAATCCAGCTTGAACATCTGGAAATTCTTGGTTCACGTACTGTTGAAACCTTGCTTGGAGAATTTTGAGCATTACTTTGCCACCATGTGAAATGAGTACAATTGTGTGGTAGTTTGAACATTCTTTGGCATTGCCTTTCTTTAGGATTGCAGTGATGATATACCTTTTCCAGTTCTGTGGCCACTGATGAGCTTTCCAAAGTTGCTGGCTTATTGAGTGCAGCACTTTCACAGCATCATCTTTTAGGATTTGAAATAGCTCAGCTGGAATTCCATCACTTCCACTAGCTCTGTTCGTAGTGATGCTTCCTCAGGCCCACGTGGTTCCAGGATGTCTGGCTCTAGGTGAGTGATCGCACCATCATGGTTATCTGGGTTATTAAGATCTTTCATGTATAATTCTTTTGTATATACTTGCCACCTCTTCATAATATTTTCTGTTTAGATATCTTAATCTTTTTCTGTTAGGTCCATTCCATCTCTGTCCTTTATTATGCCCATCTTTGCATGAAATGTTCCCTTGTTATCTCTGTTTTTCTTGAAAAGATCTCTAGTCTTTCCCATTTTATTGTTTTTCTCTATTTCTTTGCATTGTTCACTTAGGAAGGCTTTCTTATTTCTCCTTGCTCCTCTTTGGAACTCTGCATTCAGATGGGTGTATCTTTCCCTTTCTCCTTTGTCTTTCACTTCTCAACTATTTGTAAGGCATCCTCAGACAACCATTGTGCCTTTTTGAATTTCAAAACAGTTTTCCCAATTAATATTCAACCAGAAACGTCTAAATGCAGAAACTTTTTTTTTGCATTTTTAAAAATAATTTATTTTAAAGTTATTTATTTTATGTGGAGGCTAATTACTTCATAGTATTGTAGTGGTTTTTGCCATACATTGATATAAGTCAGCCATGGGTGTACCTGTGTTCCCCATCCTGAACCCCCCTGCCCACCTCCCTCCCCATCCTATCCCATCCCATCCCTCTGGGTCATCCCAGTGCACCAGCCCTGAGCACCCTGTCTCATGCATTGAACTTGGACTGGCAATCTGTTCCTTATATGATAATATACATGTTTCAGTGCTATTCTCTCAGATCATCCCACTCTTGCCTTCTCCCACAGAGTCCAAAAGACTGTTGTATACATTTGTGTCTCTTCTGGTGTCTCACATACAGGGTTATCGTTACCATATTTCTAAATTCCATATACATGTGTTAGTATACTGTATTGGTGTTTTACTTTCTGGCTTACTTCACTCTGTATAATAGGCTCCAGTTTCATCCACCTCAGTAGAACTGATTCAAATGTATTCTTTTTAATGGCTGAGTAATAGTCCTTTATATATATGTACCACAGGTTTCTTATCCATTCGTCTGCCAATGGACATCTAGGTTGCTTCAATGTCCTGGCTGTTATAAACAGTGCTGTGATGAACATTGGAGTACACATGACATACACAAATATTTCTGTAGGGCAGTAAAAATGTATCATTTATTTTAAATTTGCATTATGAAAAAAAGTCTATACACCAAGCAATGCATATTTAATAACTATGAATCATGTAAATTTGGTCATGGCATCTAAAGTTGGCTTTGGCTTTGAAGTAGTTTTAAATTCATAGAAAATAGTGAGCTTCTAATAAAATAAAACATTTTAATAATTGATATTAATAATCAACTTCAGAATTTCTTTGTCTTTTTCATTTGCAGTTTAATTTGAAAAGAGAAGTCACTTTGAGTAGTGTTCCAGAGTGAGTGATTGCACCTTCTATAATGTGGAAAAGATCCTATTGCCACTGGCTGTTAAGCGCTGAGCATAAAGGAGAGAAACCACCAAAGGAAGACATTCTCTATCACTGGCAGAAACTCCATCAGAGTCCTTGGCTGGGCGTCCCGAGCTCAGGTTTGGACAGACAGAGGCTGATGCAATCCGTGTTCTCTGAGACTCTGGAGCCCCGGCAACAGGCTGGCACAGTGAGTGGATGAAGCCTCAGTCCAGGGCAGCGGCATCAGGTGGTGGTTAGGGAAGGTGACCATGTTCCTGGGTGCTCGCGCAGGCTCTGTACATTGAGGGGCTGATCGGCTAATACGAAAGGAACTCAGGCTGCCCTCAGGAATCCCCGGTGACCACAGGGGTACCACGCTATTCGGGAGGCAGGTGCAGGTTCTGCAGCTTCATATCGTCCAGTCCTTTCCAGTATTTAAAATTTTTGTCGAGATGCTGCATTAGCTCGGACAGGTCTACAAAGGCTGTAAGGAAGACGGGAGTGTGAAAAGACTGCACCTTCCCAGGGTGCACGTGGAGGCTTTCTAAGGAGAGGGACAGACAGGAGGGGACAGTGCTCCGTGCTCAGCGGACATGGCTCGGCCCCCGGCCTGGATAAGCGGAATCCTCATCTGTGCTCAGTGCCAGCCATGCCTCTGTCACCAGCTGACGGCTCTGGCGGATGGTGGAAGGGGGCTTGCGGGTTTTATCAGCATTAATCAGCACCTTGAGGCTTGGGCTGCCTGATCCCGGCCCTGACCGGCTCTCTTGGGCATCCCATCCCCGTTCCTTGTTCCCGTCCCATTCCACCTGCAGCACGTAGCTCGAGCAGCGAGCTAGTGAAGAAAACTTGGGCCGGGAGTGGCCATGTCCGGTCTCGGCCCAGAAGCCGTGAGCCGAGCCTGCCATCTGGCCCGAGGCCCCAGTGCCTTCCGCCACCTCAGTCCTCCGTCCCCGGCCTTTCAGCACCGAGACACGGGCTCGTCTCCTGCTGACGGGATCGGGACTGGATGTGGGTCCGCCTCCCGGCAGGGGCCCTTCCCTAAAAACCCTTTACCTGCCAGAAGGCTCCGCCCCCGCTGAGGGGTACAAGGAGGGATGTGCCCCCTTCAAAGACCAGCCTGGCCTCAGGTCGGCTACCGGGGGAGGCGGAGAAGCTTGGGGAGCGGACAGCTAAAGAGCTCCCTCAGAACGTAAGTGGTTTTGAATCCTGGGCTTTTGAAAAGCAGCCCTTTCAGCCCCACGTTTAATGCTCTCATCTTTGGAACTGGGACAACAGGTAGCCCTGGAGCCAGGGGCAGCTGAGGAAAAAGAGCAGAGAGCTCCCCGTCCTCCAGGACCTCCTTGACAGCGCCTGGCTTCTCCTCGGCCTCTGCACACTCTGAGCCCCCAAACATTCTCTATAGTCAGAAGGGCAGTGTGCGCTACTTAAAGTGGGCTCCCCGTTACTGAGGGAGATACACTCTGTGCATTCCTACCGTCCCAGGCATCAAACATGTCTGTGATGAAGTAGTAGATGAAAGAGATCTGGGGTTTGGGGATGCTGCAGGTGTTTCTGTCAAAAATCGGGATCACCACAGGCAAGTCCCGTTGCTTCTGTTCCACTGTCTGCAAGGCAGAAAATGCCAGAATTACAAGATCCCAGGACCAGGCTCCATGCCCACCAGGAACATTCTTTCCGTTGGAGCCTCTCCTGGCAACCCAGGGAGCTCGTGGGAGAAGCTGGTCACAGGGCCAGACAAGCACCCGAACCCTCCATGACATGTCACATCGTCTCTGATGGGACCACCCAATACACATTTTTGGCCCCTGAAGGCTCCTGCCAAAGCTCCTGGGGGTGCTGTGTGTGAGCACACCAGTCTGCCCAGCCATCTCCCACCTGTGGGTATCTCAGGAGCCCGACCGACGGCCACAGTGGGGAGTAAGAAACAGCCCCCTTCACCTTGAAGGGACAAATGCCTGCTTCTCACCTCAGGCCAGATTATTTTATTTAAAAAAGTTCTGAACACCCTTGAGGCAGAAAAGCTCTAGAATGAAGATTTTATGTACTTTGTTAGTCAGACCCTTCCTGAACATCTTCAGTATTCCAATAATATGTGTACAAAGTTGGAAATATAATGAAAATCCTGGTGGGGATTGGGAAGCAAGTTTATCATAACAGATATAAGTTGCTTTCATCAAAGGATCCAGGAAAAAGGATCCCTGTGGATTCCTTCTTGACCAAAGACCAGCTCTGAGCAGAGCCTACACTCACGAGGAGGCTTTCTCCACACTGGCCCTTGGAATCAAACTCCCTGTCTGCTGAGCTTCCATGGGCTCACCTTTTATGAGTGGCAGCCTCCAGTTCAAAACTATTGGAAGTCCCAGTATTCCTCCTTTTCCATGGCCCGAGTTGTCTGTCATGGGGCATCGTGGGGGGAGATGCTGCTGCTGGCAGCCTGCTGAAGGTCTACAGGGTGAACAGAAAGGGGTTGACAGGCGTGACGACGTTTGATGAGAAAGGGGGCAGGAATGGCCCACCTGTCTAAAGGTAGTGTAACGTCAAGTCCCTTCAGAATTGTCATGTCTGTTCTTGGATGTCTTGCCAAATCTTTGTACTTTAATTTCCATTGGTTGAAAAGTTATTTAAATGCAGTGAGCCCAGTGCGAGGAGGATAACACTCATGATTTCTTAAGCCCAGGATTCCCCGCAACACATAGGAGGAAGGGCGTTAAGCACAGACTCTGTTTGAAGTCAGCTCGCTTACCCTGTCGTCTTCTAATGCTACCAAGGGCTTGCTGATGCTGTTGGCAAATTTGTTGACGTGCTCGAAGTGCTTTGTCATCTCTGTGGCTAAGACCATGTCGATGATACCCTGGTGCAGCATCTGGTAGTCGTTTCCGTTTCAGACAGAAAAGGAGAGGCTGCTGCTGATTACTGATCTAACCCAGACAGGTGCTCCTGGAAACCAGCTGTGATCTAGGACCTGTGTCCACCGCGGCTGAAACTCTAACCAACTGGACAGCAGTGGCGTGCTTAGCCGCTCAGTCGTGTCCGACTCTTTGTGACCCCACAGACTGTAGCCCACCGGGCTCCTCCGTCCATGGCATTCTCCAGGCAAGAGAACTGGAGTGGGTTGCCATTCCCTTCTGCAGGACAGCAGTGGCGGGGCATGCTTTAAAGAATGTGGAGATTAGAGGTTGCTGCATAGACTGCTGTTAGCCAGGGGAACCTGAACAGAAGTTAAAATCAGAAGTTTAGGGGCAAGACTATAGATGCAGTGCTCATAGTCCTGTTAAAGGCGAAAGGCAGAGTTCTCAAGATAAAAAAAGATTGAACTAAGCCAGCTGGGGTTTTGATGAAGGTACCCCACACAGAGGAACCTTGAGACCCAACAATTTTAGTGCCCAGAAACGCAGAGGGTGGACCTTCTGACAGCTGAGAGAATCAGTGGTGCGTACCTAGTACCTCTTCCTCTAGCCCTTTATATTTAATTATTTTAAAAATTTATTTTTTGAGGATGGAAACCATTTAATTAAGAATGTAAAAGGTATAAAGAGTGTAAACTGAACTCTCTATGCAGCTATGCTGTTCTTTTCCCTGGAGACAGTCATAGTTGTCAGGGTCTTGAGCATTTTTCCAGAGATAACTGACGTATATGTAAGCAACTATGAAAAAAACCAACTTTAAGTCCACATATGACATTCTAAAACATAGGAAAAAATGGAGGTGTTTTTTTTCAATCCCTTAGGTTTAATAACTTCCCTTAACAATCCCAATTAGAGAGTATTCCTGATGACAGATCACTTCTAACAGCCCCACCCTAGACAGTGAGGGCACCACGGAGAAGAGAAGACACTGTAATCTCACAGCATCACAAATCAGACGTGAGACAAATGGAGGAGCCTGGGACTGGATAGTTCACGTGAGGGTCAGGGTAGTGACATGTGAACAGAGACAGTGGTGAGAAGTCTGCTGGGCAGTCTGCCAGGCAGAGACCTAAGATGATAGCTTCTGAATCTGTCAAGGTGTCAGCCTTACACTGCTGTCTTCAAATGTTCAGGACACAAAGGAACTGAACCTTGAAGACATCATGCTCATGAAAGAAGGCAGACACAGAAGACCACATCCTGGGGAGCTTCCATTCGTATGAAATGCCCAGAACTCACAGAGCTACGGAGGCGGAAGGTAGATCAGCGACTACCTACCCGGGGGCAGGAGAGGGACTGCTCATGAGCTCGAGGTTCCTTGGGTGGGGGGTGATGGAAATGTTGTAAATGTCAACTATTCAGATGGCTGCACAATTCGGAATATACCGAAGACCCCGCATGCTTTAAATGGGTGAACTGTATAGTACCTGAATTATATCTCAACAAAATTGTTTTGTAAAGAGCAAAAGGAAACATGCTTTCCAGCTCACTGTTCTTACCTTTCCATGTTTTTAAAGATGTTGCATTTGTCGTCACCGGTGGTCAGCTGGAAGGCCAAGGCCGCGTGGTGGCTCTCCAGCACAGCCATGTCGTTGTACAGGATGGCTAGCTTGCTCCTGGCATTGCACAGGAAGGAGTTGGTCCTCCCGGGGTGGTCCACATCGTGGATAGTGGCTGCGATGAGGGCAGCGACCTCATCATGTGGGTCTAAAGTTTGCTGAAAACAAGAGTTCTTTTAAAAATTGGGGCATGGCACTGAAAGCAGGGTAGCCTTCCGTGTAGTTCTCTTTTTGCCCTTCTGACTTGAAGGTGAGAGTATTTCAAACTTCTGAGAAAAGCATAGTGCTGAGCAAATCCAGTTCTCCTAATTCTACACAAAAATAGTTTCATCTTTGCATGTTTCAGAGGAAACATTATCTGATTTCAGTTTTGCACAAGTTAGAGATTTACCAAGACACAGGATGTCCTCACCAGATAGGAGTCACTTCCTCAACCAGACTGTCTCTACACCCATCACAAAAAAAGGTCCTTAGTCTGAGGTACTGGCTTTCTACTTCAGCATTACTTTGATTTAAAACTTTATCAATTGGGAAACTTAAGACCCCACGTGCCATGCGACATGGCCAAAAGTTTTCATTTAAAACTCTAAGTACAGAAATGCATGGTGCTTTCTTCTAGTATTCTCCATTTCTAATGTGTATATTCCTGTCCATTTCTAATGTGTATATTCCTTTTTTCTGTTTTATTGATTAGTCTGGCTTGCAGTGAATTCTCTTGGTTGTTTCAAAGAACGATCCCAGATGATCACTTTGCTCTTCTTATTCTATAGATTTTGATACATAGGTTTCTCATTTTGTTGTTTTCTGTTATTTTTGGTGTTATTTCTTTGTGTAACCCCAATTTGTTCAAAATATTTTCTCGTTTGTAGTGGCTGACTTTTTTTTATTTAAGTTTTTTGAAGTATATCAAGACTGTGTCTTAGTATCAAGATCATTTTTGGAAATATCCTACGAACACTTGAAGAAAAGGTGTATATATAATAAATCAGCCTTGTAAATGTATTTAAATTAAAATTCAATAGTTTTAATTTAAAAGAAAGTTCTTTTTGGCCATGCTGCATGGCTCATGGGATATTAGTTCTCCAAGCAGGGATTGGACCAGCACCATCTGCATTGGACACAGGGGGTTTAACCACTGGACCCCCAGGGAAGCCCCCAGGTGGTCTTAACTTTCAGTGAATTTTATGATGTGAATTACATCAATACATTATGCTAAAAATTAAGTTATTAGTAGTTTTCTGAATGTGTATTTGCATGTTATCTATTAAGGAGTTTCAAAAGCACTAAATTACAGCAAAAATTAGGTTGCCTTTATGCTTATATGCAGGGTACATCATGAGAAACGCTGGGCTGGAGGAAGCACAAGCTGGAATCAAGATTGCCAGGAGAAATATCAATAACCTCAGATATGCAGATGACGCCACTCTTATGGCAGAAAGTGAAGCAGCACTAAAGAGCCTCTTGATGAAAGTGAGAGAGGAGAGTGAAAGAGTTGGCTTAAAGCTCAACATTCAGAAAACTAAGATCATGGCATCCGGTCCCACCACTTCATGGCAAACAGGTGGGGAAACAGTGGCTGACTTTATTTTTGGGTTTCCAAAATCACTGCAGATGGTGACTGCAGCCATGAAGGTAAAAGATGCTTATTCCTTGGAAGGAAAGTTATGACCAACCTAGAGAGCATATTAAAAAGCAGACACAGTATTTTGTCCACAAACGTCCATCTAGTCAGGGCTATGGTTTTTCCACTAGTCATGTATGGATGTGAGAGTTGGACTGTGAAGAAAGCTGAGTGCTGAAGAATTGATGCTTTTGAACTGTGGTGTTGGAGAAGACTCTTGAGAGTCCCTTGGACTGCAAGGAGACCCAACCAGTCCATCCTAAAGGAGATCAGTCCTGGGTGTTCCTTGGAAGGACTGATGTTGAAGCTGAGACTCCAGTATTTGGGCCACCTGCTGCAAAGAGCTGACTCATTTGAAAAGACCCTGATGTTGGGAAAGATTGAAGGCAGGAGGAGAAGGGGACGACAGAGGATGAGATGGTTAGATCCATCACCCACTCAATGGACACGAGTTTGGGTGATTCCGGGAGTTGGTGATGGACAGGGAGGCCTCGCGTGCTGCCCTTCACGGGGTTGCAGAGAGTCAGACATGACTGTGTGAACTGAACTGAACTATGCTGAACCACACTGGCACAGATGTCTCTCCTCTGCCCTCTGTGTTGATACTTTATAAAAGCAGACCTCTCCCCGGATTCTTGTTCTACCTATGGTCTTAGTCATGACCTTTAGTAAAACAAAAAAACCACCAAACACAATTAGAGGGAGGCTAGACTTGTCTGCCCTGTACTCGTGCCAGGAGGCTGACCTGTCTCATTCCTCATGAGGCCCTGATTTCTCACTGATTCTTCGCTCTCAAGTACTTCCGAAAGTGAAACGGCCATGCATCAGTGCTCCCTTGGACTTCTGTGCCAGTTTATGGCAGATGCTGACGGAAATACTAATAACACAAATACTCTGGCAAAGCAGTGCAGGTCTAGTTGCTGCTTTGAACATTTCCTTAATGAAATAATTTACAGTGTGAAAAGCTTTCTTAGGAAGCTTGGTTTGGAAGTGGGCAGTGAGCAGTGCCTTGGATGGCACTTTCTTCTGTGACGCTCCTGTGACACACTCACATTCCCTTTGCTCCTGAGCCCTCAAAGCTGGAGCTAAAGTGGCTCCTGTTCTAACGTGGAATGCCCAGGGCCACGCTGGGAATTAGTTATCCACTCCCCAGAGCCAGGCTGTGGTCCTGCTTCTCAGGAGGCCCCACCCTTCCAGGGCCAGGCTGCACCCTACACCTTGCACCCTCGGCCCTGTTGTGAAGCATGGGGCACCAGCACAGCTCACCTTGATCCTCTCTTTGCATAGAAAGTACGCAGTGGCGTGCAGCACATCAGCAGAGTGTGTGGAGTTGTGGTAGGGGTTGGAAGCGTGATAATTGGCTTCGATCGTCTGGAACCAGGATCTCAGCGTCGCCTCGGGCCATTTTAAGACTTCACAGACTCCGAAGCGAGCAAACACTTTGAGACCAAGGTAAATCAAAGGCCTGTAGAGAAAAACATCCACAGCATTAAAACAAAGCAGGGAAGCTGGCAGTGTCTGATCTGTTCAGATCTAGCAAGCAAACCTGAGCCAGACTCCAGGGAGTGAGTGAGGCAGCGAAGTGAAGCCTGTGAGGGTGGCCTTCAGGGGGCACCCTGTTGGCCTCTCTCCTGGTGGCCAGCACCAGCCCTGGGCAGAGCCCAGCTGCAATTCTGGGGGCACCCGTCTGGTGCTCCCCACTGCCCTAGCTGCTGCACCGTCCGCCCGGCACCAGGAGGGTCTCCCGATCAATGTGCTGCCAGGCTAACCGCGTCCTCCCCTGTGGCCTTGCTGGACGTATGTCACTGGCCAGACGTCTTGTGGAAGAAGATACCAGTTCCCCACGGCAGCACATGAGCCAGACACTGGCACACGTCACGTGACAGTCTCAACACTCTGGAGGTGGGGGTTTCCCCAGACAGGTGACCAGTAGGTGCCAAATGAGGCCCGTCCTTGAGAGTCACCGTCATCTAGCCTCTGGCCTTTGCTTTTGGCTCTGCTGAGGCAGTGTCCAAACTGGTTGGGCTCCCAGGACTTGGACAGAAGTGCTCTGTCCCAGCTCACGTTAGGATGTAAAGCAGTGCCCACAGCTTTGTTTGCTGCTGTCACTGGCCCTGTGGGGCACGTGGATGCACAATCTCAGAAGCTTGACTCACTCTGAGTGTGAGCACAGGGCAGGGGTTGTCATGGGACTACCGCCCACCTGGGAGGAGATGCGACGAATCTCCTGTAATGGCCCCTCTATGCCTGTTGGCTGGCGTCCATGCCTCACCCTCCTGAAGGGCAGCTCTGGCTGGCATCAGGTCTGAACACCCTTCCTGTGTGCCAAGCCAACCACACTCCTCCAGCAAGGTATAAAATGGGAGGGGAAACCCAATCCCGCCCTGCTCTTGGGGACCACACTCAGGTCAGTACGCTGGAGTGTGGGGTGTCCCCATGCGTATCACCAACACAGCAACCAAGATGTGGGACAGCTCTTACCGGCATGTATATCCATGTGTTTTAAATTTTTTGGCTGCACTGAGTGGTATGTGGGATATTAGTTCCCTTACCAAGGATCAAACCCATGATCCTTGCACTGGAAGCATGGAATCTTAAACCATTGGACTGCCAATGGTTCTGAGCTCTGACGTGAGGCTCTTTGCTGCAGTTTCAGCATATCACTACTTAATACCTACAGGACGAATTAATAACTGTACCTTACAAAAGGAAAACCTCTGCTACTTGGAGACTCCTAGTGAGTCACTTGCTCTCTCTGCGGCAGTCAAGGCCAGGTGAACTCCTCTTGGCTTCTCCCTGATCCCTCGCTGACCCCGAGGCCCTGGAGACTCAAGATGCCTGCTGCTCCTTCCCTGGAGCCTTCTCCCTGACCAGGGACTGCTCTGAGCAAAGCCTACACTCCCAGGGAGGCCTTCTCCACACTGGCCGTTGGAATCAAACTCCTTGTCTGCTGAGCTTCCATAGGCTCACCTTTTATGAGTGGCAGCCTCCAGTTCAAAAATATTGGAAGTCCCAGTATTCCTCCTTTTCCATGGCCTGAGTTATCTGTGATGGGACATCGTGAAGGGAGATGGGGACGATGATGCTGCTGGGAACCTGCTGGAGGTCTGCAGGGTAAACAGAACAGGATCAACAGGCTTGATGCTGTTCGCTGTCCCTCAGAAGAAGCAACATGGCTTTGGGGCCAGATGCTTTGTTCGTTTGAGTTTATGATAAACCAAAAACTTCTTACTGAAAAAAAAAAGAAAAAGCCAAAATAGTATCTGAAAATTTATCTCCATTACCTAAGTGTGGCTATAATACTAATGAAAGTATTCATGTCCAACTCTGCAACCCCATGGACTGTAGCCTGCCAGGCTCCTCTGTCCTGGATTCTCTCGGCAAGAACACTGCAGTGGGTAATCTTTCCCTTCTCCAGGGGATCTTCCCAACCCAGGGATCGAACCCAGGTCTCCTGCACTGCAAGCAAATTATTTGCCTCTGAACTACCAGGGAAGCCCCAGTAGTATTTATCAGAATACTAACAGCAACCCAAAGAGTTAAAAAGGAAAAACTTTTTGTTGAAAGAACATACTGATTCCAGATAATTTTCGCACAAGTATTTCTCACTCCTTGAGAACCCCCAGTCAGCCAGTCACAGAGGACAGCTGCAGGCAGCTGTCTCCATCCACACGCACACATTGAGGCTTCCCTGTGGTCACCGTCTGACGACTGTGGACAGCCTTCCTAGTATGAAATCTAGGGGCTTAGCAAGCAGAAATTAGGCAGCAAGGTGTATTTTTATTTCTGAACTTTGTCTCCAAGACAGAAGGTAACAGATGGTAATGGAATGGTCTGTTTTCCACAGAGCTAGGCACCTTTATCCTAGACAGCTGGAGGTGGCACCTAGAGCCCATGGTCCAAAGTCTCCAGCTAACAAAATGATCCCCCAGCCTCCTCCCATGATGTCACCTAGTCTGTACTGGACACTGGAGGGAGCCAGTCATTCTGTTCTGTAATATGGTATGCAACACTTCATATTTTTTTTTGCCCCAGTTTTCAAAATATTCAAATTTTATTTAAACTACTTGTAGAGCCCTTAAGTAAAAATGGAGACCCAACGCAGCAGACAAGCTGGCTGTCCTGAACACGCTCCTCCCTCTGTTCTGAGCTGAGGTCCCCCCGTACCCCCCACCCCCCTGGATAGGCAGCAAGTGGGTGACGGCTCAGCCGGAGGGCAGCTGAGCCTGGGCAATGGATGATCAGGCCTTGGCTGACCCCACACACAAAGAGCGCTGTGTAGGGCAGCATGTCAACAAGTAACCGCTGAGAAAACAAGTGAGAGCAGCGGGATCGAGGCAGCAGCCTGTCAGTGCACTCACAGACACCAGGCCCCCGACGAGGTCGTTGGCATGAGGATCATCATCCTTAGCACCGAACTGTGGAGAATATAGTTCAGTGGTTCTTAGAATTTCCAGCACACAGTCTAAGGCTTCTGTCACAGGGATGGGACTGCTTTCCTGGGCAGCATTGATGATATTGATGACCTGTAAGTAAGTAAGTGTTAGTCACTCAGTCGTGCCCGACTCTTTTCGACCCCATGGACTACAGGCCACCAGGCTCCTCTGTCCATGAGATTTTCCAGGCAAGGATACTGTAATAATATGGAAAGAAAAGTCCCGAGTCTCATCACCTTTAAGGTAATGAGAGAGCAACCCAAAGAGTTGGGCTGGCAGTAGGGCTCATTGTTAATAGTAAAGTGCTCCTGTCGCCCTCCTCTCTGCAGAGGCAGCAGCTCCGTACAACTAGGGAGCCTCATTACTGTTGTGGGTCGCTGTGTCACCTTGGTGGTGGGCGCCTCGATCGTCATGGAATGTATCCGGGCCATGGAAGAGTGTCGTCTCTGGCTGGAAGCTGTGGAGAGACCAGGTGGTGCAGGGATCAGGGTGAGCGTGGCCTCAGTCACTGCCTCCCACCCTCCTCCTCCAGGCCCGAGTGAAAGGGCAGGACCAGAGCTACCTGGTGGCTCAGCTCCCTCCCCATCCTACCAAGCCTGGGATTCTGGCAGACCAACTCGCCTCCTTTGGTTCAAGGCACTGGGAGGCATGTAACCCCCTAGACTGAACCTCTGAGGTCACAGGCCAGCGAGAGAACAGAGGAAGCCATCCAGCAAGTCAAGGCCACACATTAGCCTCTCTGTGTCTGTAACAATAACGTGTTATAACTCAGCTTGCTGCTGCCCAGGAGAGAAACGTTCTGAAAGACAATGCCACACAGGCCCTTTGTTTCACATATGGCAGGAGCAATAAATAGAACTCAGTTAACTGAAATCTGTGATTATTTCTGGTTCAGTCAAGGCATCCTTTGGTGCTTTCCACTGTTCTTGAGATTGTTACCTAAACCATCTAGATTAGCTGAGATAGGCAGCACGTCGTGGGCTCTACTGTTTGTTAATTTTTTTGCTATTCCTGTCAAGACCCAGTTTCTCTGGGGTGGGGAGAAGCCTGGGCAGTGAACGGGCACGCAAAGACACTCACGTAAAACGTTGTAAATTCTTCCCAGAATGACCAAAGTCCTGAAGCTATGAAAATCCCTCAAGCTTCCATAGGTCCTTGCATGCCTAGGACATTTCACCCCTTCTTGACCTTCAGAGACCCATAGGACCCAGAGATGACCCAGGTGCGAAATGGATTGCCTGGGCAGCCTTGCTCAAGTCTGCTGTCTGTCCTCTTTTGCAAGGTCAGTTCTGAAATCTACGCTGGGGGTGTGGCAACCTCCATGCAAACGCTCATGTGATGATCTCATCTTCAGACCCTCCTCACTTACTCACTGTTCCATTTTTCAGCTGTTTCCAGTGATCCAATCCCTATACAGTTAGCTGCCCTGCCCCCCACCCCAAAGAGGAAAGGACATAAAAAGGCAGAGAGGGTCAGAACAGAGAGCCCACACAGAGCTGACTCCCTGAGGCAGTCGCCAGCTGGCCTTCGGGCCTGATGACCAACACATGAACCTCTGACATATGTGAGGTCTGCAGCCTGGCTTCACTGAGCCCACCTCTCTCAGCCTCAGCTTCCTCATCTTTCAACCAGAGACGGTCACAGTATTGCCATCATAGCGCTGTGGTGAGGAGGAGGTGGAGGGACGCCCCGCAGGCCCTGAGCACCCGTCCAGGGAGGGAAGGGCTCCCAGACAGCAGCGTGGTTACAATACTGTCACCACACCTCCTCCTGCTCGTCATCTTCATGACCAAGAACATACACTAGGTATGATTTTACAGTTTGTGTTTATCATAAACATTTTCCCCTTTGATTTATTCTCTATGATCATCATTTCTAATGGTGGTGTATTTTATTGTTGTGCTGTGTGCTTAATCGCTCAGTCATTTCAGACTCTTGGTGATCCCATGGACTGTAGCCCTCCAGGTTCCTCTGTCCATGGGATTCTCCAGACAGGAATACTGGTGTGGGTTGCCATGGCCTCCTCCAGAAGATCTTCTCAACCAGGGATCAACCTTTCCATCCCAGGTCTCCTGCATTTACCATCTGAGTGACCAGGGAAAGGGATTCTGCCGGGCCAAATTCTGAAAGTCATCAGGACAAGGAACTCCTTTCCATGTCTGTTCCCTTTTCTTCCTTCCTGAAAGAAGAATGTCTATAACTAGTATCATATCTGTTATATGAATTTGGAGTTAGGTAATGCCCTTACTAGTCCTTGTTATGTCATATTGATGGTGCTTATGATTGCTCTGTGTTTTATCAATTGTCTAACCTGTTTGGTCTCTGCCCAGTCAACAAGCTACAACATGCAGTGCCAGTTCAACAAAGATTTAAAACAACAGCCGTCCACGGAAACTATCACTCACCCTTAGATGGACACCGCTATAAGGACTCTGAGGCCTGGACTAGCAAGAGGGGGAGGCCCAATACCCCTCGCCATTGCAGTTCAGCAGGAAGTAGCCAGCAAGACCTAAGACGCCCCCATTCTGAAAACGTTGGGCCTCCCTTCTCTTGAGGGGGGAATGTTAGGTAGTTAGAATAGGAAACAGGAGTCCAGAATGGCGATGGCTAAAAGACAAGGAAGGAGAAGCCTGCGAAATAGAGCAAAGGAACGTTTGAGGACCCAAGTGAAGACCTCAGAACAAACAACACTCCTGGCTAACCCAATTTTCATAAGGTGGGCCCAGGGGGACAAAAATAGAAAAAGAGGGGCCAAAGAGGTCTCTGCCCGTCCCAGATGAGCTGGGGTGCTCTTCTCTTCGCATATTTGGGTCGACATCCCCTCACACCTTGAGAATGGGTTTTCTGGCTATTTTCTAAGTAAGATAGAGCTGTAACATGGAGCTGTAATACTGATTTGTCTAATAGCTATCACACTATCTGTTTGAGACCTGAGTGCTATAACACGGTGTCTTCAAGACCCGAGAGCTATGATACGCCGAGGGATTTAATGTCCGTCATTCCAAATGTTTTTGTGATGAGACAGAACCGAGGAGCATGCACTCGCCTGACATCTGTGGTGCCATGACTCGGATTTAACCTGGCTGAAACAACAGCGGTGCAGCCGAGCCCACCTCAGCAAAAGCTCCCGCTGTAGAAGCAGAATGCAAAGAAAACCCAGCGCAAGGGAAGTGACAAGAGGCCTATCGTGCTGGAAACCGAGACAGTGAAAAATGAATTCAGCAGAAAGCTCACGTGGCTCAGTCTCAGATTGCAGAAGACCTCCCTCTAAGGTAGGAGGTCCTAGCTCCTATGGCTGGAGGGACATATGCCTAACAAAATCTTAATTCCTTTACAGTCTCTCGTTTCCTGTTTGCTTGAACCCCTCCTCGAACAGGAGCAACTGACGGACTCTGGTTACTCTTTGATATGTCCCAGAGGCACTATCTGCTGAGCCCCAGTATCTGTTATTCAAGCCGATGGGGGTTCTTCTGTCCTTACTCTTCTTTGTGCCAAGGATCAAGCCGATGATAACTGTGATCGCTGGTCAGATATTTAGCAGATTTTCCGGCAGGCTATGAAGGGGATTCCTTAACACGTTTTTCCCACTGTTTTTTCCTTCTGTCCTTCAGCTCTCTCCCGAGACTCAAGCCTGGCCAAAACCTATGAAGCTCAGGCTCTGATGTCTGATTGCAAAAATTCCATGAGAGACTATAGGTAAGAGGTAGATTGGTTAGAATTTAGAGAGAAGCACACTCTGCAGGGTGCTGGCCATGGAATTCGGAGTGGCTAGGTTCAGCCAGCTCGGGTGAATTCATATGCTAATGAGTGGGAGGATCATCCCAACCATTGGGGAACCAACCACTCCTCTGTCTTGACAGTGCCTTGGAGCTGTCCTGCCACCTCTGGGTGTGTCTTTTGGTTTATAGATTGAGGATTAAAGTTTACTTGAATTTGACTTGTCATCTTGGACCCAGTTGATTTTAATTGGTTTACATTATGCCCTTGTGCTATGTCATTCTTTCAAAGGTTGTGCTCTGCCCCTTCCCTCCTATTTCATGCTCTTTTCCTGAGCCCCGTCCAGGCCCATAAGGTCGCCTCTACAATCTTCTGGAGGGACAACCAGAAAATAAATGGCCCTTGGGAGGGAAATACTGTATAACATCCAACCCCTCTAGAGATTCAGCCATTTATCTTCCATGTTTCCTACAACATGTGCAACACTAGCATCTCTCAGTACCTGCTAGGGTGGGAGACAGGCACACAATGCCAGCTAAAAGTCCATCAGTTGGCATCCCTTCAAAGGCGATTGGGCTTCCAGGGATAATGTTTGCCACTTTGGGAGTTAGCCCCGCAGGCCTTTTGGGTCAAAAGCCTTACCACCCTTCTCCTAAAGTTACAAACATACCCTTGGATCAAATCTCCACTGCACTTTAATGGAACATCTGGTCTGTTGCCCCTTAACAAATTTGTGCTTAAGCCAATTACTAACTCCTACAGTCAGGACCCTGTTCTCTTGTAGGCAACATTGTTCCACCCAGCCTAATATTAAAATACTGTAATGTCCCTAACAGGGCCAGATAACCCACTCCATTGTCACTACTTCTATTATTACCTGAAGTGGGTCTATGAGAACAAAATGCTTACCAGAGGAGACACCCTAACCTGCTCTGAAAGAGGACTAGGGGAAGAAATCAGTGACTTACAATCCCTTCGAGTAAGAGATCAAGGCTTATGACTTTGACTGTTTCCCATTCTCAGGGCTCAGACTTGGATTGCTTTACATCATGATATCGATTCTCATCCACAGTGGACAAGCCAGCAATGAGTTAAGATTACAGCCCCTTAATCCTACCCGGCACTGGTCACATTGGAGACCTTGAGGATGCCCAAATCTAGTCCAGGGGTCCCAGGAGGTCGACCTGCCTTGACCTGCCTAGGGATCTGGTCCTCAAAAGGTTGTCACGCCTCAACCTGCTTGGGGATCTGCCAGTCCAGGGGTCCCAGGAGGTTGTCACGCCTTGACCTGCCCAGGGACCCAATTCTTGGGAGGCGGACTTGCCTCAACCTGCCCGGGGATTTGATCTCCAGGAGGCTGTCACACCTCAGCCTGCCTGGGGATCTGCACCCTGACCCGGGGGTTCCTGGCTCTTGGGTTGCAACAGTACTGGGTAGGATAAGCTTCAAAACGTCTCACCCCTAAGGAAGTCCACCCATGGAAATTGAGGAGGCCTATTAGTTTTTTCTTTGCCTCCCTGTCATGACTGTCTTTCAAATGGGAAATAAGCAGTCCACTTCCCGGCAGACTTCCTTGAGATGCATCCTTGATAACTGGAAGCTGTTCGATCCTCTGACTCTAGGGGAGAAGTCGCTTAAAATTCTTTTGTGCCACTGTGTGGCCCAGTATCCACTGGGGGACGAGTAACACTGGCCTGAGGATGGGAATTTAAACTTCAATACCATCGTACAACTAGAATTATTCTGCAAAAGACAAGAGAAATGGACAGAGATCCCCTATGTCTGAATTTTCTTCCAACGAAGAGATATGAAGGAACTCCGTCTTAAGTATGGGATTGTTGTACTCCCTAAAAGTGAGCCTACTAGGCAAATGGTGTTAGGCACAGGCAACCAAGAGAGGGAACCCGCCCGTGAAGGCTCACCTCCCATGCCCCCAAAGAGACTGGAGTCTTCCATAGCTCCCGAGTTGCCTGGTGCTCCTTCTTTGTATCCAAACGTGCCCTTATATCCAGGGGCACCCCCTTTACAAAAGCCAGCTCGAGTATGTCCCTTAGTTGAAACTGGAGGAGAATTCAGACCAACCCGGGTCCATAATCCCTTCTCTTAGAACTAGGACAGATTAAACAAGACCTGGGAAGCTGTACAGATGACTCAGGCAAATATCATTCCAACATATTACCTTGGCCTTTGACTTGATGTGGAAGGACATCATGGTCATATTTAGTCGAACTTTATCTGACCCTGAACGTACGAGGGAGCCTGAAGGTATGCAACAGGGCTTCACATATCAAGCTATAAATACCCAGTAGGGGAAACTGCAGTCCCCTCCTCTGATCCTAATTGGAATTATAGTGACCCTGAGCACATCTGAGAAAGGGATCATTTTCTAATCTGTGTGAAGGCAGGACTGAAAGCAGCCTAACAAAAAGTAGTTAGCTGTTCCCGGGTCTCAGCAATAACTCAGGAGCCAATGAAAACCCCACTGCCTTTCTGGAAAGGCTAAAAGAGGTCCTCCAAAAGTTTACCTATCTGGACTGAGATTCTTACAAGGGACAAGGTGATTTTAAAGGATAAATTCCTGTCCCAGTGTGCATCGGATATCAGAATTAAGTTACAACAGCTACAGCAGGACCCTGCTGCCTCTTCAGATGAGAAAGTCCAGACAGCCACCAATACCTTTGTAACAGAGAACAGAAGAGGGAGGTCAAGGCCCAAGAGAGGGAGAGAAGGAGAGACAAGCATGCCCAGATGCTGGCCGCCCTCCAGGGAAGCCCTGTGGCTCACCCTAATTTCCTTGAAGGACAAGGCACGAGGCAAATGCCTAATCTATAGATAGGCGGGGCACTGGGCCAAAGAGTGTCCGAACTGTGACAAGTCTCCTGAAACGGCCTGCTACAAATGCCATCAGCTGGAACACTGGGCGGCACTCTGCCCTCAGGACCCAAGAGCCTCAAGGTCAAGCGCCAAGCCTTCCCTCCCGATGGTTCAACAGGACTGAAGCAGTCCGCTACAGCCAGCCCCCCTGTCACAGATAACCATCACGGGGCTGGAGCCAAGGGTGCAACTGGATGTGGCAGGTAGGTCCGAGAATTTTTTGATTGACATGGCTACCTTCTCTGTCTTCATCTCCTACTCTGGAGCCTTCTCCTCCCAAACCTGTACCATTTTGGGTGCTACAGGAAAAGAAATGACTAAAAGATTCACCCAAGCACTTCTTTGTTGCTGGGATGGACAAATATTTTCCCACCAGTTTCTGGTGGTCCGTGAGTGTCCTACTCCTTTATTGGGAAGAGATAAACTCACTAAACTGGAGACCACCCTCGTTATGGGAAGCTCTTCAGCCCCTAGAGCCGCTGGTTACTACTGAAGAACCCATTACACCTTCTCCAATAGAGAGGGACCAAGAACTATGGGAGGACAAAATTAACCCCCAGGTGTGGGACCAGGGGATTCCTGGACGAGCCCACCAAACTGAACCGGTCATCATTGTCCTCCGAGATCCCACTAGGTTTCCTAACCAGAAAAGCTATCCCCTCAAAAGAGAGGCTCAGGAGGGACTACAGCTTTTAATAAATAAACTCCTTGCTGTGGGCTGTTGGTCCCCACCTATTTGCCATGTAATACCCCAATCCTCTCAGTAAAGAAAAAGGAGAGAACCTGGCAAATGGTATAAGATCTCCTGATCATAAATGAAGCTGCAGTCCCCCTCATCCCACCGTACCCAATCCCTATGTAATCTTGGGAGAAATCCCACCCAGTGCCAAGTGGTTTACAGTCTTGGGTCTCAAAGATACATTTTTTTGTATAACCACTGGCTAAAGAATCCCAATATCTTTTTGCCTTTGAGTGGGAGGTCCCAGGAGCAAAATACCAACACATGACTTGGGCAGTATTATCTCAGGGATTCAGAGGTAGCCCCCACTTGTTTGGACAGGCCCTTAGCCGGGATCTCCTAGATCTGGACCTGGGACCTAATTGGAAAATATTACAATATACAGATGACCTACTAATTTGCTCTCCAGATGAGAAAATTGCCCAACAACATGCAATTCAGCTTCTGAATTTTTTGGCAGAGGGGGGATATAAAGTCTCCTGTGCTAAGCCGCAGATGGTCAAGACAGACGTCACTCACCTGGGAGTTCAGGTTACACACGGGTCCAGGAGGCTGTCCTCTGATCTGGTACAAGGAATCCTCTGGTTGCCCTCCCCCATGACCCAAAAACAATTGCGAGCTTTCCTGGGGCTAACTGGGTAATGTAGAATCTGGATACCCAACTGTGATCTAATTGCCCAGCCCTTATATGAACGCTTAAAGGGATGGGATGATTGAATCCCACTGATGTGGGGAACTCCTCAAAATACAGAGGCTACACTAAAAGAGGCTTTAACTCAGGCACCTGCCTTGAGATTGCCAGACCCAGAAAAAGCATTCTAACTTTATGTCCATGAAAGAGAGGGACTAGCCTTGGGAATGTTAACTCAAAGGTTGGGATCTGAGCCTGAGCCTGTAGCTTACTTATCCAAGAGGCTCAATCCAACCCCCCGAGGCTGGCCCCACTGCCTTCAAAGTCTTGCAGCTATTGCAATCATGACAGAAGATGCTTTAAAACTCTCCTTTGGGGGCAAACTAACTATTTTTACCAGTCACCAAGTAAAACAACTCCTGAATGGGAGAGGCCATTTATGGATGCCTAATCAAAGAATCCTCAAATATCAAGTAGTGCTGATGGGAAATCCAGGCCTGACTATATTCCTTTGTGAGGTTCTCGAGCCAGCCAGCCTCCTGCCTACCCCCGAGGGCTCTCTCCCCTTTCACTCTTGTCTAGAAAGCTTGGACCACTGGACAGAACCCCGAGAGGGATTGTCAGAAGGTCCTCTGGCCAGTCCTGAAGAAATCTGGTACACTGAGGGAAGCGGCTTTTTGTCTTGGATGGAGAAAGAAGAGCCGGATATGCAGGAGTCTCCAATTTTGAGACCATAGAGGCTAAGCCTCTGCCACCAGATACTTCGGCCCAATTGGCTAAGCTCATAGCCCTGACTCGAGCTTTAGAGGTGGGAAAAGGAAAAAGAATAGCCATTTACACCGACTACAAGTATGCCTTTCTGGTGCTACATTGCCGTGCTGCTATTCGGAAAGAAAGGGGCCACTTGACCACCCGAGGGTCTCCAATCAAATATGGTGATCAAATCCTTAGGCTCTTGGAGGCAGTCCATCTGCCCACTGAGGTTTCAGTCTCCCACTGTAAAGGACACCAAAAAGGGAGCATACAAATGGCATGAGGGAACCAAGCAGCTGATCAGGCGGCTAAGAGAGCAGCATTATAGAACAATGACCTTATAGGGGTTGCCACCCTAGTTCCACAGTCTAATTTGCCAGAAACTCCTTCATATACTGAAGGTGAGACTTTCAAATCTAAGAGTGAAGGCTTTCAAGAAGATCATATGAGAGTGGTTCCAAAAGGAGGGACTCCTTTTTCTGCCTGGGAACCTCCATTGGAAGTTGGTTAACTCTTTACATGCCACCACTCGTTTAGGGGAAAAGGCCCTCCAAAGATTACTAGAAAGGTCCTTCAGAGGAACAGGACTCCAAACAACTATAAGGCAAGTGGTCTCCTCTTGTCCCACTTGCCAGTTAACTCCCAAGGAGCTTGAAGACCTCAGCTGGCCCAGCCCATCCAACGATATGGGGCCTACCCAGGAGAGGACTGGCAGATGGACTTGACTGAGATGCCGGTTTCTCAAGGGTATAAATACCTATTAGTTATGATAGATAGATTTGCAGGATGGGTTGAAGGCATTCCCACCCGGACTGAGAAGGCTGAGAAGGTGGTAAACTGCTCCATGAAATCATCCCACGATTTGGTTTGCCCAGGTTATTAAAAAGTGACAATAGGACATCTTTTACCTCTAAGGTTACCCAAGGGGTCTCTAAAGCATTGGGCATTACTTATTATCTCCATTGTGCCTGGAGGCCTCAGTCTTCAGGAAAAGTAGAAAGAGCCAACCAATTCTTAAATCAGTGATAAAAAAGATAACCCAGGAGACCTCCCTGGGATGGAAGGAGGCTTTACCAATAGCTCTCCTCCGCACCTGTATTGCCCCTAAGGAACAGGTTGGTCTTAGTCCTTATGAGATGCTGTATGGGAGACCTTTTGTTTATGTCAGTGACCTCTTCCTCAGTCCAGAGGCTCAGTCCCTCCAGTCTTCTACCATGGCCACTGGGCAATTCCAACAGGATATATGCTTGTGGGGTATGAACCAGGACCCAAAAGACTCTTAAGGAGTCACCAGTATATTCTCCAGGGACTCAAGTCCTAATTAAAGTCTGGAAAGATGGGTCCCCAAAGGCTCAACTCCAGCCCACATGGAAGGGCCCCTACCCAGTAATACTTTCTATCCCCACAGCAGTCAAGGTAGTCAAGTAGTGACTCCTGGATTCACTACTCACAAGTCAAGCCATGGAAGAAAACAGAAGAGGACACTCAATACACCTGTGAGCCCCTGGGAGATCTCAGACACCTATTCAGAGCTACAAATGAGTGCCATTCTAATGAACAGCCCCAAAACCTGGTTTCTGGGGATAAGATTTCTCAGGATAGCTCTAAAGAGCCAACACAGCTTGGCAGGGACTGTACTCCAAAGCAGGCAGGAGATGAATCTTCTGACCCCTGAACAGGGAGGGACTTGAGCCTTCCTGGCGATGGGAATTTGGAGTTGGCTAATGCCCCTACTAGTCCTTGTTATGCCATATTAATGCTGCTTATGATTGTTCCACGTGTTATCAACCTGTTTTGTCTCTGCTCAGACAAGCTACAACGTGCAGTGACAGTTCAACAAAGATATAAAACTACAGCCGACCATGGAAAATATCATTTATCCTTAGATACCGCTATGAGGACTCTGAGGCCTGAGACTAGCAAGAGGGGGAGGCCCAATACCCCTCGCCTTCCCAATTCAGCAGGAAGTAGCCAGAAAGACCTCGATGCCCCTATTCCCAAAGGATTGGGCCTCCCATCTCTTGAGGGGGGAATGTTAGGTAGGTAGAATAGGAAACAGGTCCAGAATGGCAGCGGCTAAAAGACAAGGAAGGGAAAAGCCCGAGAAAATAGAACAAAGGAAGGTCCGAGGACCACAGTGAGGACCTCAGGTAGAACAGACAACACTCCTGGCTAGCCCAATTTACATAGGGCAGGCCCAGGGGGAGGAAAAAACAAAGGGGCCAAAGGGCTCATGACATGCTCGCTGTCTCTCATGCTCTGCGGCGCTCTTCTCTGAGCATCTTTGGGTCGACATGCCCTTTCGCCTTGAGAATGGATTTTTCTGCTGTTTTCTAAATAAAATTCAGCTGTAACACTGATTTGCCTAAGAGCTATAACATGGTCCATTCAAGACCTGAGAGCTATAACACGGTCTATCCAAGACCCAAGTCGTGACGCGCTAAAGGCTTTAATGTCCATCACTCCAAATCTTTGTTGTGAAGAGACAGAACTAAGGAGCATACACTCGCCTGACAATATGCCTGTCCCATCGCTGCATTTTGGAAGCAAGATCCCTGTTGATGTCATATTTCACTGATTCACAGATGCAAAGGAATTTTGCCCTAAGGTTTTGACCTGTTGCTGATTTAGATGATCTAGATTTTATTGAGTGTTCTGAAGTTCACACATAATTTTCCACTATATTATTTAACATAGATTCCGAGATGAACTATGATCCTCTTAGTGTCCTGATATATACTGCCTTCCAATCTGTCATCAGAGCTGTTTCATAATGAGTTTCTATAAATGACAGTATTTAAAATACTTAATCTAATTTGATAGTTCTGTGCAGAAATACAGAGGCTGACAAACCAGATGTGTGTGCTCAGTCATGTCTGACTCTTTTGAGACCCCGTGAACTGTAGTTCACCAGGCTCCTCTGTGCATGGGGTTTTTCAGGCAACAATACTGGAGTGGCCTGTTCATCTCTCGCAGTCTTGCCCCCACGTGGGCTGCCCGGTCACAGCCCTCCTGTCTCAGGAACAGCCTTGACTCCACTCCTCCACCTCCAACCAGGGACATGCTGCCCCACCCAAATGCTCGTTACCCTGTTCAGCCACACCTACTCTAACCACTCAGACTGCGGAGTCCCCTCTCTCTGAGCTCCGAGGATATTGGTGTCCACACGGCTGGCTGAGATGCTGCGCTGTGACCTCCTGCAGTTCCCTGCTTCGTCTCCCTTTCTGCCACTCAGCAAACATTCTCTGGGCGCCTGGGGCAGGTCAGGCTCTAAGGCAGGCAATAGGGATGTAAAGACAACTGAGGCTGCTGCCTCCAGATGGAGATTTCCCCCCAACCTCAAAGGACCCTCCACAATCCCACCTCCTTCCCACACTTCTGAACCAGTCGGAACGTTGCCCTGCTCTTTCTAGAACACACACTGTACTCTCTCTCTTTAGTCACTGTTCTTATGTCTAGATCGCTTTTCCTCTCACCTGTCCGCTCACTCCAGTCCATCTCTCCCTGTCTGGAACTTGCCTCGCTCCCCT
This sequence comes from Antilocapra americana, assembly GCA_007570785.1. Lineage (NCBI taxonomy): Eukaryota > Metazoa > Chordata > Mammalia > Artiodactyla > Antilocapridae > Antilocapra > Antilocapra americana. The sequence continues at coordinate 2,498,709 of ML663015.1, forward strand.
GCCTTCCTCCCCAGTAACGGTCATTCTCAATCATGTGCTGTGTGCCCCTAGTGTCCATCTGTCCCCCCTCTCTTCAGGTTAAAGCCTGATCACTCCCAGGGCACCCAGGGGAACTGTCCCCGCATGTGCCCCAGACTCCTGGAGCTGGCCATCTGGGCTTGAGTGCCAGCTGACCGCTTCCTAGCTGGATGTCCCGGACCAAATCCTGGGGCTTTTCATCTTGTCTGTAAAACGGGAACCTGGTCTGTTACGGGTCTTCCCCACTTAAGTCCGCCCGAGACAGCCCTGAGGTGAGGCAGGTCTGATGGTGTGTCCCCGCTGAAGGCATGTGGTCCGACACCAACACCACGGCCTCTTCAGGCATCAGGCTGACAGACCACACTCCGCTCAACACAGCTTCACGGACGTGCACGCACTGGAGGTGAGACTTGCCCAGGACCCCTGTCAGAACGCCCTCCTGTGCTCAGGGCCCAGGAGTCGGGGAAGGAGATGCTGCTACGGCGCTGGGAACACTCAGTCCCACCTGCGCACCAGGTGAGCCCATCGGAGGCCGGGCCTGTTCTCAGTTTTTCAAAAGCTCAGTGAACCCTGAGGATGAATACAGGGCACCGTACCTGCATAAGTGTCGGTCTGAACACATTCAGCTCTCTTCTCCACCTAGAAATGAATATCCGAAGCCATTAGTTCTGAGTGCCTAGGGATGCAGTAAGGGAAATCTTGCTGGGCCCCCAGGGTCCCTCGGGCTCCCCTACATACCTTATTGTTGCCACTGCACACTCTGATAATGGACACATAGTGTCTAATTTTTCTGTAAGTAGAAAACAATGCGTTATATTCCCCCTGGCCCTCAATTCTGGTGGACAGCTAGCTAGTTTTTTTAAAAGCATCTCTCTTTCACAACACATACAAGGCTTGGAGAGAGCAATTCTGTTGTTTGTGTCTGAGGCTGCCAATAAACGAGGCATTTCTTGGTGTCTCTGGAGAAGACAGGTTGACTCTTGAGTAAAAACAAAATCCTTTGTCGATACAGTAGAAAATACCAAGGTTTCAAAAATGTACTCCATGTTAGCCAACTGTAACTAAGCCTTTAGTTCCGTTACACGTTTTCATGTTCACAACCCTTTATGCTGATGCTCATCTTCAAGTTTCAGCAGACAGTCTGCTCACACCTGTGGAAAGAGTCACAAGTCCCTCCAGGGCCAAACGTGTGAGTCTAGAACCAGGAAGCTGGGGTTCTCTCGTGAGCTGCTGACTCTCCGTACTTATTCACTGTTCCTTCCATGTTTCAGCTTTTCTCCTTGATAATCCAATCCCTACATATCCCAGCATAATTTTAGTTTTAACATTATTAGGTGTTTATATTATAACTATTATTATACTCCTTTTTCTTTTTAGCCACACTGCAGCTTATGGGATTTAATTCCTGACCAGGAATCAAACCTGTGCCCTTAGCAGTGAGAGCTACCTTGTTTCTGACCATCCTTTGGGGGGATGTTCTTTTGAGTGTGTTAATGCTACAGAATTACTGTTTTTTAAATCACTGCCTGCAGGTCACAATCTCGGAGTTGAGTAGCTCTGATTCTCTTCCTCTTCCTGAAGCCTTGATAAAACTTAAAATAAAACCTTAATTCCTTACCCAGGGAATTCCCTACACTCCATTTTAACAGTTATGTATAATCATGGTGGAGTCATATAGTATACTATGATTTCCATCCTTGCAAAATACTTTATTTTTCCCTTGAGTAAAAGATTGAGTTTTGTCTGTCTACTTGCTTACCTATATAGGATCCCAAACTTTGAATTATCTTAACCTCTCTTAAAAGCTTGAGACATCCCTAAGGTATTTCTCAAGGGATGCCGCCACTTTCATTTCTTTTTAAGTGTCCCTCCAAAAGCCTCTTGACCTGCTCCAGTATAGCTGAGTGTCCTCTGCACTCAGCTTGGATAGCTGAAGTGAAAATACTTTCCTACCCCTGTGCTAAACATTCCTGGGACCAGGCAAATTAACTTGCACTGGGCTCCCAGGTGGCTCAGCTGCCACATTCCCAGACTGCGGTCAGTTCCCAGACCCAGAGGCCTTTGGTGAACGGACAGGCCTGGTGTCCTGAGGAGGAGACCTGCAACGCTGCTGCAAAGACAGGCTATCTGCATCTTCCTGACTCCTCCCCAGAGGGGCTTTGGGAGGTCAAGTATGCCCTGGAAAAAAGGAAATGCCGAGACCTTTGGAGATGGCTGGACATTATATCTGAAGTGATGTGCTTTCCTAGGAAATGTTCAGAAAACCCTATGGAAGCCAAAGCGTGGCTCAGGTGGTAAAGGATATGCCTGTAGTGCAGGAGATGTGAGTTCGATCCCTGGGTCGGGAAGATCCCCAACAATATGGGGATATCCCAGTGGAGACATGACTGGGCAACTGAACAACAACAACAAACACCCAAGGGCTTGTGTCCCACTGCGTCTCCCCCCTAAAGCTTCACTTCACTCTTCACCTCCCGACTCACCCCTCCCTTGCCCACAGAACCCTACTGCGATTCCTAAGAGGCTCCTCTCTCAGGAAGGAGGATTGATTAGGGGCCCCAAGCACCAATAGACCTGGAGTCAAGGTTACTTTTTAAAACTCAAGGCCAGAGGGTCAGGCAACCATCCTTTGGTTGAGCTAGGATGTCTGGCCGCAGCCAGAGCAAGCCGGACGGCACAGGTTAAAGAGGCTGCTCGCTTCAGGACAGCCAGCACGGCTGCTCAGCCCCACTCCAGGCCAGTCATAGGGTCCAAGGCTGCCCAGCCTGCAGGGATGGAATGGCAGCCCGAATCAGGGAGGTGGGAGGAAATTACGCTTTGACTTTCTTTGTTTTCCTTTAATCTAATGGTGATGCTATATGGGAATATAGTTGATTTGCCATTCGGTGCCTGTGGTCCTTATACAGCCACCTTGTTCAGTAAGATGTATATTAACATATGTCATATATGTTCTTTTTTGGATTGTTTTGCCCTAGAGGTTATTGCAGAATTTTACACAAAGTTCCCTGTGGTGAACATCGGGTGTTTGTGCAGTATCTGTTAGGTACACAGATTTCTGTGTAAATGTGGAAGAATGAAAGAAGGAGAAAATCCTTGTGGACTACCTATTACAGATACAGCTTTTTCGATATATCTTAGTATCAACCTCCCAATTCATCTCTGGATTTTCCTTTTTTTTTTTTTTTTGAAGATCTGTGTTTTATTTCTCAGAGTCTCTTCTTGTGTTGTAAATTACTTACCCTGTATTTGTTTTTTAAATTTTGCCTAGAAGAGACATCACCTGTAGTTTCTCTGTCTGTTGCTGGCTTTACTTAAGCGTATGATTCTCCAAATTCCATCCTTGTGGGGACCATTGGCAGAATTTCATAATTTCAGTGGTGGCTTTTCATGTCTCAGTAAAGCCTATTGTATATATGTACCACATTTCTTTAAGATTTAATCTGTTCATAGATGATTTTTTGAGTCTGTATCTTGGCTATTGGAAGTCGCACTGCAGTCAACATTGGGCTGCATGTGTCATTTTGGAGTCAGATGCGCTACCGTTGCGCCACGAGGTCCTACTGCATGTGTCATTTTGAATGATGGCTTTTCTGTAATATAGGCCCAGCTGTGGGTATGAAAATCCTAGGCTTAGCTCTCTCAAAATTTTCTTTCTGGCCTATGAAGGCTCTCTTTTCTAGGGACTGTTGCCAATGTCCATTCCCATGGAACATGTAGGGGGGTTCCATCATTTCTCAGCTCTCTCACCATTTACTGTTTGCAGTCAGGATGGATGTTTTGTCAAATGGGATTTGGTTTCTTGTAATTTTGATTGACATTCCTTCTGTAGTAACTAGGGATGTTAAGCATACTGTCCTGTGGCTGTTTGGTTTTTTACTTTTTTCTTGTTCCCTTGAAAGATGAGGGAAAGTTTGCCTGTTTCAGTTGACTTCTCGTAAATCAGTTATGTTTGGAATTTATTTGTGCAATACCCACCACAAGACCTTTCCTCAGGACATCTGTCATTAACTGCCCACAGGCCTTGTGAATTGGAGGTACCAGTGAGTACTGGTCTCACACCTAGTCAAGTAATGCTCAAAATTCTCCAAGCCAGGCTTTAGCAGTACATGCACTGTGAACTTCCAGATGTTCAAGCTGATTTTAGAAAAGGCAGAGGAACCAGAGATCAAATTGCCAGCAACTACTGGATCATCGAAAAAGCAAGAGAGTTCCAGAAAAACATCTATTTCTGCTTTATTGACTATGCCAAAGCCTTTGACTGTGTGGATCACAATAAACTGTGGAAAACTGTGAAAGACATGGGAATACCAGACCATCTGATCTGCCTCCTGAGAAATCTGTATGCAGGTCAGGAAGCAACAGTTAGAACTGGACATAGAACAGGCTGGTTCCAAACAGAAAAATGAGTACGCGTCAAGCCTGTATATTGTCACTCTGCTTATTTAACTTATATGCAGAGTACATCATGAGAAACGCTGGGCTGGATGAAGCACAAGCTGGAATCAAGATTGCTGGGAGAAATCAATAACCTCAGATATGCAGATGACACCACCCTTATGGCAGAAAGGAAGAAGTAAAGAGGCTTTTGATGAAAGTGAAAGAAGAGACTGAAAAAGTTGGCTTAAAATTCAACATTCAGAAAACTAAGATCATGGCATCCCGTCCCATCACTCCACGGCCAATAGATGGGGAAACCCTGGCTGACTTCATTTTTCGTGGCTCCAAAATCACTGTGGATGGTGACTGCAGCCATGAATTAAAGGACGTTTACTCCTTGGAAGGAACGTTATGCCCAACCTAGACAGCATTATTGAAAAGCAGAGACATTACTTTGCTAACAAAGGTCTGTCTAGGCAAGGGTATGGTTTTTCCAGTAGTCATGTAGGGATGTGAGAGTCGGATTATAAAGAAAGCTGAGCACCAAAGAGTTGATGCTTTTGAACTGTGGTGTTGGAGAGGACTCTTGAGAGTCCCTTGGACTGCAAGGAGATCCAGCCAGTCCATCCTGAAGGAGATCAGTCCTGGAAGTTCATTGGAAGGAATGATGTTGAAGCTGAGACTCCAGTACCTTGGCCACCTGCTGCAAAGAGCTGACTCATTTGAAAAGACCCTGATGCTGGGTAAGATTGAAGGTGGGAGGAGAAGGGGACGACAGAGGAGGAGATGGTTGGATGGCATCACCGACTCAATGGACATGAGTAACTCTGAGAGTTGGTGATGGACCGGGAGACCTGGCGTGCTGCAGTCCATGGAGTCGCCAAGATTCGGACACAACCTAGATTGAACTGAACTGAAGCACTGGTGATCAAGTTGTAGTTACACGAAGTGGCCACAAGGCAGCACACTTCCTCATGCCCAGCTCTGGTTTCACCTGCTCCCAGAGCCTTAGGGAAAATCGGCTTCTTGGGCTGTGAAATGTGCCTGAGCAAACACCTGAGGGCCTGAGTCGCACTACTTCTTCCCTCTGAAACTTCCCCCCTCCCTGCTAGACTATTCTGCACCTGGGACAGCGCTCCCTGCTGTGGTTCCTAGTAAGCTTCACTCTCAGGAAGGAGACTGCAACTGGGTACCCCAACTCCTGGTGGTGCCTTTACCCTGGTCCTCGAGGCCAGAGGGTCAGGCCAGCCTGTTTGGGGTACACTAGGGAATCTGGTCCCAGCCAGAGAAAACCAGATAGCACAGCTGTTTATGGGGAGCCTCTATGAAGGACACCGTTCACCTTGACTCCCCATGGGTCCAGCCCTGGGTCTCATGCCTCCTCAGGCTCCAGGGATCAGATAGCATCTCAAGTCAAGGAGGTCGGAGGGAATTACTTTTCTTTTCTTTCATCTCATGCCGATGATATGTTGAAGTCTAGTCAATTGCAGTTTTGTGCTTGTCCTCAGTATACAATGGACTGATTCAGTTATGACATATACATACAGCTTTTATTACTTTCTATTGATTCTTTTGCCAATAGAGGTTATTGAACAAGGTCAACTAAAGTTCTCTGTGCTGAACATCAGTTCCCTGTGGAGTAACTATTCAGTTCAGTTGCTTAGTCATGTCAAACTCTTTGTGACCCCATGGAGTGCAGCACCCAGGCTTCCCTGTCCATCACGAACTCCTGGAGCTCACTCAAACTCATGTCTATCAAGTTGGTGATGCCATCCAACCATCTCGTCTTCTATCGTCCCCTTCTCCTCATGCCTTCAGTCTTTCCCAGCATCAAGGTCTTTCCCAAGGAGTCAGCTCTTTTACATCAGGTGGCCAAAGTACTGGAGCTTCAGCTTCAGCATCAATCCTTCCGATGAATGTTCAGGACTGATATCTTTTAGGATTTACTGGTTTGATCTTCTTGCAGTCCCAGGAACTCTCAGGAATCTTTTGCAACACCACAGTTTAAAAGCATCAGTTCTTCGAGTCTCAAATTTCTTTATAATACAACGCTCATATCCATACATACTGGAAAAACTGTAACTTTGACTAGACAGACCTATGTTGTCAGAGTAATGCTTCTGCTTTTTAATATGCTGTCTAGGATGATCATAGCTTTTCTTTCAAGGAGGAAGTGTCTTTTAATTTCATGGGTGCAGTCACCATCTACAGTGATTTTGTAGCCAAAGAAAGTAAAGTCTGTCACTGTTTCCATTTTTTCCCCATCTATTTGACGTGAAGCAACAGGACTGGATGCCATGATCTTCATTTTTTTACAGTTGAGTTTTAAGCCAGCTTTTTTATTCTCCTTTTTCACCTTCATCAAGAGGCTCTTTAGTTCCTCTTTGCGTACCACCATCAGGGTGGTGTCATCTGCTTATCTGAGGTTATTGATTTCTCCCAGCAGTCTTGGTTCCAGTTTGTGCTTGAACCGGTCCAATATTTTGCATGATGTAGTCTGCATATAAGTTAAATAAGCAGGGTGACAACATACAGCCTTGATGTCCTTGCTGACAACATATAGTCCTTTTGCAATTTTGAACCATTCTGTCGTCCCATGAACTGTTCTGAATATTGCTTCTTGACCTGCACACAGATTTCTCAGGAGACAGGTAAGGTGGTCTGGTATTCCCATCTCTTTAAGAATTTTCCACAGTTTGTTGTGATCAACACATTCAAAGGCTTTGGCATAGTCAATAAAGCATAAGTAGATGTATTTCTGGAACTCTCTTGCTTTTTTGATAATCCACCGGATGTTGGCAATCTGATCTCTGGTTCCTCTGCCGTTTCTAAATCCACCTTGAACATCTGGAAATTCTTGGTTCACATACTATTGAAGCTTAGCTTGGAGAATTTTGTTAGTGTGTGAGATGAGAGCAATTGTGCAATAGTTTGAACACTCCTTGTCATTGCCTTTCTTTGGGATTGGAATGAAAACTGACCTTCAGTCCTATGGCCACGGCTCAGTTTTACAGATCTGCTGGCATTTTGAGTGTAGCACTTTAACAGAATCATCTTTTAGGATTTGAAATAGCTCAGCTGAAATTCCATCACCTCCACTAGTTTTGTTCATTGTGATGCTTCCTAAGGCCCACTTGACTTCGCATTCCAGGATGTCTGACTAGGTGAGTGATCACACCATTGTGATTATCTGGGTCATTAAGATCTTTTTTGCACAGTTCTGTGTATTCTGGAGCTATTTCTCCACTCTTCTTCAGTAGCATATTGGGCACCTACTGACCTGGGGAGTTCATCTTTCAATGTCCCATCTTTTTGCCTTTTCATACTGTTCATGGGGTTCTCAAGGCAAGAATACTGAAGCAGTTTGCATTCCCTTCTCCAGTGGATCATGTACTCTCCACCATGACCCCTGTCTTGGGTGGCCCTGCCTGGCATGGCTCATAGTATCATGGAGTTAGACAAGGCTGTGGTCCATGTAATCAGTTTGGTTCGTTATCTATGATTGTGGTTTTCATTCTGTCTGCCCTCTGATGAATAAGGATAAGAGCTTGTGGAAGCTTCCTGATGGGAGGGACTGGCTGTAGGGGAATCTGGGTCTTGCTCTGATGGTGAGGCCCATGCTCAGTAGATCTTTAATCCAGTTTCCAGTTGAGAGTGGGGTTGTGGCCGCAGGCCAAACCGTGGTAGGGGTAATGGCGACCTCCTTCAAAAGGACTTATGCCAGCAGGCCCTGCAGCTCCCAGGACTGTGGTATTCGGTGCCCCTGGTCATGCTGACGCACGCCTCCACTGGAGACTCCTGGACACTCGCAGGCAAGTCTGGGTCAGTCTCTTGGGAGGTCACTGTTTCTTTCTCCAGGGTCCTGGTGCACACAAGGTTTTGGCTGTGCCCTCCAAGAGTCTGTTTCCCCAGGCCTGTAAAATTTCTGTAATCAAATCCCACTGGCCTTCAAAGTCAAATTCCCTGGGGGTTCTCAGTCCCTTTGCCAGCTCCCCAGGTTGGGAAATCTGTTGTGGGCCCTAGAACTTTTGCAACAGTGTGAGAACGTCTTTGATATAATTGTTCTCCAATTTATGGGTCGTCTGCTCGGTTGCTCTATGGTAGGGCTAATGGTGACTTCCTCCAAGAGGACTATGCCACACGCCGCACCTCCCCGGACTGTTGCAGCCAGAGCCCCTGTCCCCATGCTGCCACTGCTGCCCTTGTCTCCACAGGTCTGGCTCAGTCTCTGTGGGGTCTCTGGAGTCTCTGGGTCGACGTGTGCTCAAGCTTTTATTTGAGCCCTCTGAGCGTCTCTGGCAGGTATGGGGTTTGAGTCTAAATGCGATTGCTCCCCTCCTACCATCTTGCTGGGGCTTCTCCTTTGCCCTTGGATGTGGGCTATCTTTTTTTGGTGGGATCCAACATTCTCCTGTTGATGGTTGTTCAGCCACATGTTGCAGTTTTGGAGTTCTCAGAGGAGATGCGCTTCCGTCCTTCTACTCTGCCATCTTTTCTACTCTGTAATATGTAGATGATACCACCCTAAAGGCAGAAAGTGAAGAGGAACTAAAGGGCCTCTTGATGGAGGTGAAAGAGGAGAGTCACAAAATTGGAATAAAATTCAAAATTCAAAAAACTAACATCATGGTATCTGGTCCAATCACTTTATGGAAAATAGATGGGGAAGAAATGGAAACAGGCTACAAAATCACTGCCACAGTGACTGTAGCCATGAAATGAAACACCTCATTCAGAACACCAAAGGATGAGCCACAGACTGGGAGAAACTATCTCCAAAACACACATCAGAGAAAGGATCTGTACTCACATTTTACCAAACAGCTCCTTAAAACTTAATAAAGATTGAAATACATACCTGGCCAAAGAATATACACAGATATGTACATAGAAATTTATATCAATATATAGAAAACTGTTTGTGTCTCTCTGTAGATAGATGTTTACATGTTTAGGTAGATAGATATTTATATTTCTCGGTAGATAAATCTTTCCATTGCTAAATAGATAGATATTATATAAAGTTAATAAATGCCATAAAATTAATAACCTCCATAAAATTGAAAATTTCCATAAAATTAAAACTTCCATAAAATGAATAGCTCTCATAAATTGAATAACTATCATATATAGAATAACTTTCACAAAATTATTAACTTTCCTAAAATAAATAACTTTCATACATTAATAATATTCATAGAATTACTCCCATACAATTACTCACTTTCATACGATTTAAACAAACTACTTTAGAAAATTAAGACTTTCCTCAGAAAATTAAAAACTTCCTCAGAAAAATAAAAATTATAAAATTATTTATACAATTAAAAACTAGTCTATGAAACACCTCATTCAGAAAATCAAAACATGAACCACAAACTGGAAGAGACTATTTTCAAACCACATATCAGATAAAGGATCTGTACTCAAATGATACCAGACAACCCGAATAAAATGTGGAAAGGATTGAAACACACACCTGGCCAAAAACAATCAACAAGGAAGGAGGGACTAGGGTGGGGAGAGACAGCCCCTTGAGACAGCCAACCCTCTGATCTGACCTTCCCCCACCTGGGCTGATATCCTGAGGGAATCAACATTCAAAAAGGCCCGTGCACAGCAACCCTCACTGCAGCACTCCTTACAACGGCCAGGACACAGGACCAGCAAGATGCTCACCCACAGGCTGAAACTTACAGAAGCAGATGCAGATAATGGACTGTCACTCACCCCAGAGACACTGCCACCGAAACTGAAATAACGCC
>ML663015.1:2533868-2596898 GCA_007570785.1 Antilocapra americana
AATCTTGAACTTGCTCATGACTCATGAACTGTCTGTACATCAGGGAACAACAACTGTGAATCAAGTCTGGGGCAACTTCTGAAACTATTATGTCCTATCTGAGTAAGAACTGAAAGAACTGCAGGTTCTCAGCTCAGAAAAGAAGACTGGATGGTTGCCATCTTTGAACAGTTGTAGGACTGTCTTGTGGAGACAGAGGAGAACATTTCTTTAAGGTTTCTATAAAATGTGATTTTTTAAAACCAATGAGCAAGTATTAATTTGGTTTTAGGGGGAGGGGGGAAGAATAATAAAGACACACACATGATTGGACTTGTTCTGAGTAGGCCAGAATGGCAAAACTTTTTGATGCAGAATCAAGACAAACCTTCAAAGAAGTGGAGATATCCAATATGAGACAGGTTGCCTGGAGAAGTAGTGAGATTCTTGTTTGGATGGTATGCAAGAAGATGATGATGAGCACTTGATTTCAAGCAGAATGAGGAGCTGAACAATGTGGTACTCTTAGGAAGCATCCTCTTGATTGAAAAGTAAATAGAACCTTTTTGGTTAGCTCAGGTTAGAGGGAATTTGGGAAAGAATTCAGCTCTCATTGAATGCAAGGAAAAACCAAGCAAGAGGCTGCAGGAAGGGTGGAAACGAAATCAGCTCCAAGCCAGGCCCACTGTGATGACTCAGCTCTGAGCTCTGTTTCTTTTTTTTTCATTTTCTTTTGTTTGTTTGTTTCTTTAGTTTGATCTCTTTCCCCAAAATCTGAGAGACCATTGACATGACCGTAGACTTGCTTCTCTTGACTCAGGTGTTCAGTCCTGATTCAGTCTACAATGGTCATGGGGGTGGAGTCTCGTGATTCAAATGTAAAATCTCTGATGACAGAGACCATCCACGCTGTGGGTATAAAAATTCTCAGAAAACCTGGGAGGGGCAGACAGCCTCAAAATTATATATAGAGTCCTGTCCAAACTCAGGGCTCACCAATTCTGAGTCATTAGTAATTTCAAGCAGATGATGTTCTCCATGTGGTTGTAAAGAGGCCAAGACTAACTCATATTGAGCCGAAGGCACACGCTTGAATTAAAGTGATGGGTCAACAGAGGTGAGAGCAGGACCATGAGGTGAGAGCAGGATGAATCAATGGAAGAAGAGTAAATGGGGCTCACTGATTGACTCAGAGACCTTGATGGGTTGCTGGCTGGAACAAGCATTGTCTAAGATAGAACTACCCCTGGGAGAATTACAAGTTACGAAAACTCTGTGCCCATGCAGGGTTTTTCCCATGCAATTATTTATTTGGCTGTGCTGGGTCTTCATTGCTTCGTGGCCTTTTCTCTAGTTGCAGCAAGAGGGGGCTACTCTCTAGTTGCAAGGGTTTCTCATTGTGGTGGCTGCTCTTATTGCAGAGCATGGGGTCTAGGATGAGGGGGCTTCAGTAGCTGTGGCTCCCAGGCTCCCAGCTACAAAATGTCCCAGTAAGGCTGATAAAAAATTAACTTCGTTCTGCTGAATGCTTAAAAAATCACGTTTCTGATAGTGTTTTCTGTTTCAGTTCAGTTCAGTCACTCTGTAGTGTCCAACTCCTTGCGACCCCATGAACCGCAGCACACCAGGCATCCCTGTCCATCACCAACTCCCGGAGCTTGCTCAAATTCATGTTCATCCAGTCGGTGATGCCATCCAACCTTGTCATCCTCTGTCGATCACTTCTGCCTTCAACCTTTCCCAGCATCAGGGTCTTTTCCAATGAGTCCCTTCTTTGCATCAGGTGGTCAAAGTATTGGAGCTTCAGCGTCAGTCCTTCCAATGACTACTCCGGACTGATTTCCTTTAGGATTGATTTTCTGATTACACAGGCTTTAAGTACAACATGCATGCTAACAAACGGGAACCTCAAATACACGTGCAATGAAGCAAGGCTGATATAGTACCCCGGCTTCACAGGCTGGCCGCCCTTCCCTTTGCACCACTAGAACCAGAAGAACAAAGTTCACACTAACTGAACGTTCAGGGTCGCGCCAGAATATCCTGAGGGGCTGGGTTTCGTGGGGGAAGTGTCCTCCGCACCCGCTGTCCGGTAGGAAATGGATTCAAGCGCCTCGGTCAAGTTCACGGCGTACCTCCTGCCCCAGACGGCGCGACAGATGTGCCCCGGGAACCAACCCCGCGGTTCGGGGAGCGTCCTCCCCACAACTCGGCTAAGCGGGGGGTCCCCAGGACCGGAGTCGGTCCTCCTCCCGGCGCCGCCCCGGCCAGGACGGTCCGCGGGCGTCCGTCAAAGCCGGGCGCGAGGGCACCGCGGCCGGGGACGGAGCCCCGCCCGGCCCTGCGGGAAGGCTGCCGTCCCGCGGGCCCGAGTTTCACCGCGGACCGCAGCCCCGGAGCCGCCCGCCCGCCCGGCACCCCTTTATCTTGCTGCCGCCGCCGCCGCGAGGCTCGGATTCTGCGGGTTGAGGCTGCCGTCCTCTGGCCGGGTGGGAGGCTCCACCCGCCGGGCGAAAGCGGCGGCGCCGCGCACACCTTGGCGGGCAGTTCAGTCGCTCGGTCCTGTCTGACTCTTTGCGACCCCATGAACTGAAGCATGCCAGGTCTCCCTGTCCATCACCAACACCGGAGTTTGCCCAAACCCATGGCCATTGAGTCGATGATGCCATCCAGCCGTCTCATCCTCTGTCGTCCCCTTCTCTTCCTGCCCCCAATCTTTCCCAACATCAGGGTCTTTTCAAATGAGTCAGCTCTTTGCAGCAGGTGGCCAAAGTATTGCAGTTTCAGCTTCAACATCAGTCCTTCCAATGAACACTCAGGACTGATCTCCTTTAGGATGGACTGGTTGGATCTCCTTGCAGTCCAAGGGACTCTCAAGAGTCTTCTCTAACACCACAGTTCAAAAGCATCAATTCTTCAGCGCTCAGCTTTCTTTATAGTCCAACTCTCACACCCATACATGACCGCTGGAAAAACCATAGCCTTGACTAGACGGACCTTTGTTGGCAATGTAATGTCTCTGCTTTTTAATATGTTGTCTAGGTTGGTCATAACTTTCCTTCCAAGGTGTAAGCGTCTTTTCATTTCACGGCTGCAATCACCATCTGCAGTGATTTTGGAGCCCAGAAAAATAAAGTCTGATACTGTTTCCACTGTTTCCCAATCTATCTGCCATGAAGTGATGGGACTGGATGCCATGGTCTTAATTTTCTGAATGTTGAGCTTTAAGCCAACTTTTTCACTCTCCTCTTTCACTTTCATCAAGAAGTGCTTTAGTTCTTCATTTTCTGCCATAAGGGTGGTGTTATCTGCATATCTGAGGTTATTGATATTTCTCCCGGCTATCTTTTGATTCCAGCTTGTGCTTCTTCCAGCCCAGCGTTTCTCATGATGTACTCTGCATATAAGTTAAATAAGCAAGGTGACAATATACAGCCTGACGTACTCCTTTTCCTATTTGGAACTAGTCTGTTGTTCCATGTCCAGTTCTAACGGTTGCTTCCTGACCTGCATACAGGTTTCTCAAGAGGCGGGTCAGGTGGTCTGGTATGTCCATCTCTTTTAGAATTTTCCACAGTTTATTGTGATCCACACAGTCAAAGGCTTTGGCATAGTCAATAAAGCAGAAATAGATGTTTTTTGCCGCTTTTCATTGTGGATGCCCCTCCCAACATTCCCTTCCTGACCTGGGAGCTGCCAGCCCTCCCTCACATCCCCATGCTTCTCTCCATCACGGTGCAGTTACTGTCCAGTTCAGGGATCGCGTCTGTCATGAGAGACAGTTAACTAATTCGGATTTTTACGTTATTAAAACCTAAGAGATTAAAAAAAAACCCTCTTTTTCTGCCTTTAGAATTTCATATGTGAACTTAAAGTTGGTTTTATTCATAGTTGCTTGTATATACGTAAGTTATCTCTGGAAAAATGCACAAGACCCTGACAACTACAACTGTCTCTAGGGAAAAGAACAGCTGTAGTTGCATAGAGACATCAGTTTATATTCTTTGTACCTTTTGAATTTTTTATTATGTGGTTTCCATCCTCAAAACATTTTTAAAAGAAATATAAAGGGCTGGAGGAAGAGGCATCAGGTATGCCTCATTGATTCTCTCAGCTTTCAAAAGTTCCCCCTTCTGTGTTTCTGGGAACCAAAATTGTTGGGTCTCAAGGTTCCTCTATGTGGGGTACCTTCTTCATAACCCCAGCTGGCTTAGTTCAATCTTTTTTTATCTTGAGAACTCTATGCCTTTCACTAATGACAGCACTATGAGCACTGTATCTATAGTCTTGCCCCTAAGCTTCTGATTTTAACTTCTGTTCAGGTTCCCCTGGCTAACAGCAGTCTACGCAGCAACCTCTAATCTCCACATTCTTTAAAGCATGCCCCGCCACTGCTGTCCTGCAGAAGGGAATGGCAACCCACTCCAGTTCTCTTGCCTGGAGAATGCCATGGACGGAGGAGCCCGGTGGGCTACAGTCTGTGGGGTCACAAAGAGTCGGACAGGACTGAGCGGCTAAGCACGCCACTGCTGTCCAGTTGGTTAGAGTTTCAGCCGCGGTGGACACAGGTCCTAGATCACAGCTGGTTTTCAGGAGCACCTGTCCGGGCTGGATCAGTAATCAGCAGCAGCCTCTCATTTGTTGTTTGAAACAGGAACGACTACCAGGTGCTGCGCCAGGGTATCATCGACATGGTCTTAGCCACAGAGATGACAAAGCACTTCGAGCACATCAACAAATTTGTCAACAGCATCAGCAAGCCCTTGGTAGCATTAGAAGACAACAGGGTAAGTGAGCTGACTTTGAACAGAGTCTGTGTTTAAGGCCCTTCCTCCTCTGTGTTGTGGGGAAACCTGGGCTTAAGAGATCATGAGTGTTATCCCTGCTCTGGGCTCACTGCATTTAAATAATTTTTAAACCAATAGAAATTAAAGTACAAAGACTTGGCAAGACATACAAGGATAGACATTCTGAAGGGACTTGATGATAGACTACCTTTAGACAGGTGGGCCATTCCTGCCCCCTTTCTCAACAATTGCCCCCGCTCCCCTCCTCTGAGCATTTTAGAGTCAGTTGGAGCCATGTGGTCTCTCACCAGCCACTGCCTGCTGGGCAGCCACACCTGTCCTCTGCTGGTTTATGTCACAGGGGCACGGGGGTTGGGGAGGCTCCTGGATTTGGACCAGAAGGAGGTTGGTGTTTTGGATTTGAGGCATGGAGTCCAGAACTTCCTGCCTAGGAGAACATTAGCCATTTCCCCAGGCAGGAACCCACACCTGAGAAAGCAGCCAGTCTGAGTTTTAAGCTCTCGGTCATCACTTCCTTGTCTCCAATGGGCACAGTAGCCCTCGAGGCACAGCACTGAGGACATGGCGCAAGGTGTGCTCTGGATAAACAGCACCTGTTATGCTAGACTCAGTGTGAGCACAGCACCCGGAGAGCATGCTCTCCCATGAACCCTCTTCCTGAGGCCCACATCTGCCCGACCAGCAACGCCACGTTCCTCCTCCCCAACTCCTGTCAATCCCCTGCCAGTCTTCCCCGAGCACAGAGGTGACTTATCCTAAGCAGACAGCCCCTTGAGTTCCAGCTCTACCGCTGTGGCTCAGTTGCTGGGCCGTGGCTTTTGTCTGTCCGTGGCTTTCTAGCTTATCACCCTTCACGCATGTCCCGTCTCACCTGGTCTGAAACCTGCTGAGAACTCTGCTCGCCTCACCCTTGCCCGTTCTCCAGTCTGTCAGAGACTTTACGCCCTTTCCAAGGACTCAGTCATTTTCCCATGCACAGGCACCTCCCAACAACACTCTTAGCCACCTTACCATTGTTAGCATTTACACCACGTGTCTGCAGAATATTTATTAAGGACACTGATATGTCCACCAGTATGCATTGTACTATGCCACAGAGAAGAGCTAGTAAATTTAACATAATTGAAATCATACAGAATCTATTCTCCAAGCACAGTGGAATTAAATCAGAGATTAGTAACAGTAAGGTACCTAGGTAAGCACCAAATATTCTGAAACTGACAGCACATTTCTAAATAATCCATGGTTCAGATAAACAAAATTAGAAAACATATAGAATTAAGAGATTATAAAAATATATTTAAATTGTGGGATGCAAGCAAAACAGTGATCAGAGGGACACTTACTACTAGATTAAAAGCCCTAAAGTCTTCAGTTTCAGTTTAAGAAACTAGAAAAAGACAGAGGAAACCCAAAGCAAGCAGGCGAGAAGCAACGTAAGAGCAAAACATGAGGAAACAGTTAGGAAACACGGAAAAAAAAGAGAAAGGAGCCAGAATGGCGGAGTGGGAGGACTTGAGCGCATCTCCTCTCCTGAGAGCACCGGAACCACAACCAGCTGCGGAGCAACCTCGTCACAGAGGGGCCGGCGCCTGCCTGGAGAGACCCTCTACACCAGAGGCAGGAGGAGGGGCCCTCTCACGAGGTAGTCAGATCCCACACCTGCAGAGGTTCTCCCACAGGAGTGAGTGCTGAGCCACCTCAGGCTCCCAGGGGAGGAGCCCCCAGAGAGCTGGGCTTGGATGGCCAGCTGCGCTTGCGTGCAGGAGCGCCACAGGACTGGGGGAGACAGACTCCACTCTTGAGGGCTCGCCCAAGGTTGCATGAGCACTGGGGCCCAGGGCAGAGCAGTGACTCCGTTAGAGCGTGAACCAGACCTACCTGCAGGTCTTGGAGGGTCTCCTGGAGGCAGGGGTTGGCTGTGGCCCCTGTGGGGGCAGGAACACCAGTGGTGGAGGCCCTGTGGTATATTCCTCAGCTGAGCTCTCCTGGAGGTCATCACTTTGGCACTGAGACATGTCCCCACCCAGCGGCCTGCAGGCTCCATTTCTGGGATGCCTCTGACCTTCTTGGATGGTAAAAATCAGTATTGTCAAAATGACTATACTGCCCAAGACAATCAAATTCAGTTCAATCTCTATCAAATTACCAATGGCATTTTTTACAGAACTATAGCATTTTTTTTTTAGAACTATAGCATTTTTTAAAAAATTTGTATGAAAACACAAAAGACTCCAAATAGCCAAAGCAATTCCAAGAGAGAAAAACAGCTGGAGGAATCAGTGTCCCTGACATCAGGCTATATTATGAACCTATAGTGATCAAAACAATGTAATATTGGCACAAAAATAGAGATACAGATCAATGGAACAAGATAGAAAGCCCAGAAATAAACCCATGCACAGTGTGTGTGTGTGTGTGTGTGTATGTGTGTGTGTGTATGTGTGTGTGCACACGCTCAGTCATGTCTGACCCCCTGGACTGTAGCCTGCCAGGGTCCTCTCTATGGAATTCTCCAGACAAGAATACTGGAGTAGGTTGCCATTTCCTTCTCCAGAAGATCTTCCCAGCCCAGGGACTGAACCGCATCTCTTGTGTCTCCTGCACTGGCAAGCAGACTCTTTACCACTGCTTGTGGAAAATAATAACACTAGCACATAGGTATTATGAGGCTGAGATGCAAAAATTCCGTCCGAAGCCCAGCTCGGTGTGGCTAAGCTGGTGGTTCAGGCCTGGATCTCTCACGAAGCTGTGGTCAGACTGTTGGTTGGGGCTGTAGACCCTTGAAGGCCTGATCAGGCCTGGAGGGTCCATTTCCAAGATGGCGCCCTCCTAGGCTGTTGGTTAGAGGCTCCAGTTGTGTACGTGGGCTTTTCCTAGAGCTGCCTGAGTCTTCATCCCACCATGGGCTTCCCTGGTGGCTCAGGTGATAAGTCTGCCTGCGATGCAGGAGACTCTGGTTTGTCCTTGGGTCTGGAAGATCCCCTGGAAAATGGAATGGATACCCACTCCAGTATTCTTGCCTTGAGAATTCCAGGACAGTGGAACCTGGGGTGGGGAGGCTACACCCCACAGGGTCACAAAGTGTTGGACGTGACTGAGTAACACTTTGACCCTGCCTCAGCTGGGTTCCTCCAGAGTGAGCCATCCAAGGGACAGAGTGAGGTGGAAACCACAGTGACTTTTACCTCGTTGCTTTGAAGTTACCTGCTGGCATTTCTGCAGTGTCCTGTTGTCGTCATCTCACAGCAGTACTTAACATGAGAGGGATCACACAAGGGTGCAGGTACAAGGAAGTGTGGCTCATCGGGTCATGTTGGGGGCTGGGAACCACGTGATCCCTCTGAGCCACCGAGCTAGTCCTGGAGCACCCGTTGCCTGGCTTCTTGTTATTCAAAATGAGAAGTCATGTTATTATTGTGCTATTTAGAGCCCGAAGCATCCTGATAGCCTTTCTCCCAAATTCCTTTTTCGCTTAAAACAGCCAGTGTTGGATACTGTGACTCACAACCTAAGCCCTCGACGGATACAAGAAAGGAAGCCTAGATCACCAGCCTTGTTTAGAGAGGAGGGAGAGGTGGGCTCCCAGGCTGCAGGCTCCCCTGTGGCCATCACTCCAAACCTCACAAATCTGACCTAGTCGTCCAGGGTCTAAGAACAAGCACTGTGAGGGGGAAGAAAACCTGGCTTTTGCATGCCTAAATAGTCACAGTTAGGTGAGACTACAAAAGAAAAGGGACTTCCTTGGCAGTCCAGCAGTTAAGGGGCTTCCCAGGTGGCTCAGTGGTAAAGAACCCGCCTGCAATGCAGGAGGTGTAGATTCAATCCTTGGGTTGGAAAGATCCCTTGGAGAAGGGAATGGCAACCCATTCCAGTATTCTTGTTGGAGAATATCTCAGACAGAGGAGCTTGGTGGGCTGCGTTCCATGGGATTGCAAAAGAGACAGGCACAACTGAGCAAGTAAACAACATGACGCCCAGTGGTTAAGGCTCTGGGCTTCCCCTGCAGGGGCCACAGGTTAGTTCCCTGGTTGGGGAATTAAGACCCCACGCGCTGCGTGCCACAGCCACACAAAAAAAGAAAAGAAAACTGCTTGCTGCAATGATACGACTTTCGTGCTGCCTGCTTCTCCAGCTAGCTCTGTGGCTAAGTCTCTGTGGAGGGGTGGAATGCTTCTCCTCCTTCTCTCCTGTCTGAGATTCCCTGCTCAACTTTGGAATGGAGCTGATTTCAGCAGAGACTTCTAGCTTCTGTCCTTTGGATGGCCAGAAACCAAGAGGATCTCAGAATTTGCCACCAAGAGCCAGGAGAACAGTAAATTTACAAAAGTATGGTCTCCTGGGCTTCCCTGGTGGCTCAGATGGTAAAGAATCTGCCTGCAATACAGGAGATCAGGTTTGATCCTGGGTCAGGACAATCCCCTGGAGAAGGGAATGGCAGCCCACTCCAATACTCTTGCCTGGAGAATTCCACAGATGGAGGAGCCTGGCGGTCTACAGTCTACAGGGTTGAAAAGAGTCGGACACGACTGAAAGACTAATACGAGGTTCTCCTCCTAAAGGTGGGCAAAAATCAATATCCCCTGAGCTCTCTGTATCCTTCATGTGGGTGCTGGCAGGCTCTCGCATTTCAGAAGGAAAAGGACCCTTTTTGAACTCTGACCCTCTGGATCAGCTGCAGCTGGGAGCACAGTCATCAGGTGGTCCATGGAGGCCGGCAGCACCATCACTGCCAAGGTTACTAATTACAACCTGGGAAAACATCCTGCCCTCACCCAGACTTCTGTACATTCTTCTGGGTCTCAAGGGCATACATGCGGAGGGACAGGCTGCAGGGCAGGAGATTATCCAGGATCATCTTTATCCAATCTTGTCCTCCCCTCCCACTCAGAGAAGTCAAGAGTGACATGATGAAGCATTTCTTAGAAACAAGAAAACTGTCCTCCATCATTGTAGTAAGGCTCAGACAAAGCGGGTATGGTGGGGGAGGCTGCAGCAGCCCAGGGTCCGAGTTCTGTCATATACCCAGTGTGGCCTTGGACAAGTCCCCTCTTGCCAAGCCTGCTTCCTTCTTTGAAGAGAAGCCAAGTCACAGAATGTTAGATCTAAAAAGGAGAGGGAGAAATTCCCTGGTGGTCTGGTGGTTAAGAATCCACCTGCCAGTGCAGGGTTACATTACACGGGTTCAATCCCTGGTCCGGGGAATATCCCACATGCCGCAGGACACCTAAGGCCATGGGCCATGACTACTGAGTCTGCACGCCCAGGGTCTGGAGGAGAATGGATACGTGTCTATGTATGGCTGAGTCCTTTAGCTATTCACCTGAAACTATCACAGCATTGTTAATTGATTATATCTCAATACAAAATCAAAAGTTTGAAAAAAAAAAAAAAGAGGGATTTCCTTGGTGCCTCAGTGGCTAAGACTACGTGTTCCCAACGCAGGGGGCCCAGGTTTGATCCCTTGTCAGGGAATTAGATCCAACATGGTACTGCTAAGACCCGGAACAGCCAAATAAATAAATATTTTTTTCAAAAAGAAAAGCCTGCACAGCACCACTAGAGCGTGGCCCCCACTCGCTGCAGCTGGAGAAAGACCACATGCAGCAAGAAAGACCCAGCGCAGTCATAAATAAATAAATTTTTAAATTAAAAAAAAAGTACCAGGGGGGAGGGAGGAGGGAGGGGGGTTTTGGAGGGGGAGCATATGTAAACCCATGGTGATATCATGACATTGTATGGCAAAAACAATAAAAAAAAAAAAAGTAAAAGGACAGGGAAATTCAACTGGTGGCCTCATATGTCAGGTGGAGGGCTTTGGGCTGCTGCTGCTGCTAAGTCACTTCAGTCATGTCCAACTCTATGTGACCCCATAAATGGCAGCCTACCAGGCTCCCCAGTCCCTGAAAAGTAGCTCACACAATTAAACAGTTTTACACACCTAACAAGGAGTTCTGAGGCTGGGCATGTCTACGATGCCCTGGGGACGGTGATGACACAGTTTTGGTCCATCTTTCCGTGCTGCCATTCTCAGGTGATGGCTCTCCCCTCACGGTGGCCAGACCGCTGAAATGGCTCCAAGCATCCTTTTCTCACCCAGCCATTCCAGAGGCAGAAAGCGTCCAGTCTCTCTCTTGTTTTTTGGATAGGGATCATTTTTAAAGTCTTTATTGAATTTGTTACAATATTGCTTCTATTTTGTTTTGGTTTTTTGGCCTCGAGGCATGTGGGAGCTTTGCTGCCCGACCAGGGACCAAACCTGCACCCCATACATTGGAAGGTGAAGTCCTAACCACTAGACCACCTGGGAAGTTCCCATATGTCTTATCCGTGTTTCTTTTTCATGGTGAGCACACCTTCCCAGAGACCCCTCTCCACACCACCCCCGCAGAGCACCCCAGACATCGCATGGGCCAGGGGTATGTCACATGCTCATGACCAAGCCAGACCCTGATATGGGGAAAGGTATGACCATGATTGGCTGGAACCAATCAAGCATCACCCCATGGACTGGGAAGGACCCGGGAAGTAGGTGAGAGGAGGATGGCGACTTGTCGGGGAGGAAACAAACCGTGTCTGCCATGGCTGGGCTCCTCCTTTCATGGATGGGGACCTGAGAGTGAGGGGGCCTTTTTCCAGTCTATGGGCTTTCTCCAGCAGGAGTTGGTGGCAGTCAGGGCTGAATATAATTCTGACTCTTAGACAAACTATTTCATCACAAGCTGTTGGTTCCAGCCTGGGTGATCTTGAGTCTGGAACTACAAGTCTGATTCTCTGAAAATATTTTTTCTCTAGAGTCACTGTAAGTCCATGATCATCCTGGGACATAACTCTTCAGCATTAACTCCAGCCCTTGAAATGTGTCTGCCTCCAAATTCAGTAGAACCTTAATGAGAAGTTGCTGTAGCACAGTGGTTAAAAGCTCCCAAGGCAGACCGAGCAAGATCAAACCCCATCTTCCTCTGCCTTATCTGCTATTTGCTAAGCCCAGCGGACTACCCTGGCAGCTGCTGGGAGTAACACCTTCTGCCAGTGAGAGCCGCGGTTCATAACAGTCACCCTATTGGTGATTACATCCATCAGTGGCCAACCGGAAACTACACACCTCTCGAGATATCTCAGGCAAAGATAATGATTGAGTGAGGGGAACTGGCCAACAGGTGTTGGAGGAGCTGGAGACACAGAAGCATGACAAGGGTGTTTCCCAGGGGTCAGGAAGCTGCTTGGCTCCAGGAGGACACACACCTCGTTGCTGAGCTGTAGAGGTCCTGCCCTCTATGCTCCCTCTGCCCCCCACTACTGCTACCACCAACCCTGCCACAGCCACTGCCAGGATGCTGCCAGAGCCAGACCGGCTTTTCCCTTCCTCCTGCCCACTAATCCCTTCCTTGGTGGCTCTGACAGTAAAGAATCTGCTTGCGGTTCAGGAGACCCAGGTTCCATCCCTGGGTCAGGAAGATCCCCTGGAGAAGGGAATGGCAACCCACTCCGGTATTCTTGCTTGGAGAATTCCATGGACAGAGGAGCCTGGTATACTACAGTCCATGGGGTCTCAAAGCGTCGGTCACGGCTGAGCCCCTAACACTTTCACTTGCCTTCTAACTTCTTTCATGCATCCACTCGTTGAACCCAACTATTAACACAAATCAGTTGGTCAGAGGAGTGGGATGAAAGGGGAGGGATGGAGGTCTCAATAGACCATATGTGGGACAGAAACCTGTCAGATGAAGATCAACAGTGTAGATCTCAGAGTCAGAGAGATCTGGGTTTGTGTCCTTAGTCTGTGACCTTCAGCAAGTCACCTCTTGTGCATGAATTTTAGTTTCCTCACCTGTAAAATAGAAATGATGGTACTCATCTCAGTGTTGCTGTGAAGGCTTGAAAGAGAATGATCATAAAGAGCTTCGGGCCAGCGGCCAGCAACTTAGAAGGGGCTAAGTTCCTAAAACTATGCTTCTCCTTCATTTCACTTCAGGGCCTTTGTACTCTATGCTTTCTCTTACCTCTGTCTGGAATGTTCCTTCCTATATATTTCATATATATATAATTAATATTCCTTTCTATGGGTTTCCCTTGTGGCTCAGCTGGTGAAGAATCTGCCTGCAATGGGAGAGGCCTGGGTTCTATTCCTGGGTTGGGAAGATCCCCTGGAGAAGAGAATGGCTACCCACTCCAGTATCCTGGCCTAGAGAATTCCATGGACTCTATAGTCCATGGGGTCCCAAGGAGTTGGACATGACTGAGAGACTTTCACTCACTTACTCACTCACTCACTACTATATATCCTATATATGACTTTCTGACTCATCCTCCTAGCTCAGATAGGACATTTTTAGTTGCAAGAGATCAAAATTTTAGACCCACAAAGAGGCTAAATCAAAAGCAGAAGTTGTTAAAGCTGAACACTCCAAAGGTAGTTCTAACTTTAGCTATGGCTTGATCAAGGGTTCAACCAATAACACCAACACTCATTAATGCTGGATTGGATCATGTGCTTATTTCTAGATGAATTTCTATAGCCAGGGATGGGGTGCATCCTAAATATTCCACCCAAATAACTTGAGGTGATACTAGGGGTGACCATGGGTTCCCAGAGGAAAATGAGGTAGCTTCAAGGATGAATGCTGGAAAAGACTCTTGAGAGTCCCTGGGACTGCAAGGAGATCCAACCAGTCCATCTTAAAGAAGATCAGTCTTGAGTGTTCATTGGAAGGACTGATGCTGAAGCTGAAACTCCAAAAGTTTGGCCATCTGATGTGAAGAACTGACTCATTGGAAAAGACCCTGATGCTGGGAAAGATTGAAGGCAGGAGGAGAAGGGAACAACAGAGAATGAGATGGTTGGATGGCATTACTGATTCGATGGACAAGAGTTTGAGCAAGCTCTGGGAGATGGTGAAGGACATGGAAGCCTGGCCTGCTGCAGTCCACGAGGTTGCAGAGTTGGACCAACTGAGCAACTGAACAACAATAAGGATGAATGGGTGCTGGGCTTGAAGAACAGCTATCTAGTCATATTTCAGCTTAGGGAAAACATCCTGGTACTCACCCTCCTCTATCCAAGGTTAAGTCATTTCCTGTTGTGATACACACTCAGAGCTCCTTGTGCGTCACAGCACTCATCAACTTATAATTATATACTTACGAAGTTGAACGACGCCTGCCTTCGACCTCAGATTATGAGCTCCATTAATAGGCAGGGGCTATGTTGCCATCACTGAGTCCCCAGTATCCAGCCCAATGCCTACACATGCTAGATGTTCAAGACAGTCTGTGCACAAAAGGATGGATCTGGGACCCTGGTTATGACGATCAGACTCCGCCTGTCCCCTTGATTTTTACAGCTGTACTTGCCTGTTAGGCTGGAGTCATCCCCCTCCGAAGCCTTCTCTCCCCTGCAAGCAGGCCTGGGAACACTTACACAGGACACACCTCCCCAGAGAAGCGAATGAAAATTTTCCCATGGAACCTGGGAGGCCTGAGACCCAGAACTCTGGGCCGGTGACTCAGGCCAGCAGAGGCAACTCGATGAATCAGGAGAGGAACCAGCGGAAAAAGCAGGGTTCCTCTGGATTAAGGGCTTCAAGAGGAGTGATTCACGATCATCACGGCTGACATTTCAAAAGCCCCAAATACTTTTGGTAAACAGTGTGCCGCTCTGCGTTTCATCTCCCACTTATCCCGGGAGCGAAGCAGCCTGCATTTGCTCTGGGGTGTGTCATATTTCACTTTCTGCTTCTCGAGTATCCATGATGTTCGGCTCCTCAGTTTCCCACATGTAGCTTATTTATCAGGGCTGCCTTGGTGGCTCAGCAGGAGAGAATCTGCCTGCTAATGCAGGAGATGTGGGTTCCACCCCTGGGTCTGAAAGATACCCTGGAGAAGGAAATGTCAACCACTTCAGTATTCTTCCCTGGGAAAGCACATGGACAGAGGAGCCTGGCGGGCTACAGTTCGTGGGTGGGGACATAACTTAGCAACTAAATACAAGAACAACAGCTTATTAAAAATAAGCCAAAGCTTACTTTTGTGGTAGTGCTGGCACAGTAGAGACAGGTTGGGCTTTGGCGTCAGCTCGGGCACAGTGTGCAGCCTGGTTCTGCTGTCTGGTGTCTGTGGCCTAGGATAGGTTATTTAACCTCTCTGAGCCTCCCTTTTCCCTCCAATAGGCAACATTAACCTCATGGGGCTTTGGGGAGATGTAGATGGTGATGCTTGTATGTAAGGCAGGCTTCAGGTTTAGCTGATGCTGCGGCAGGTTGATGGAAGGGGTGGGAAGGAGCATGTTTGGTGAGGGAGGAAAACAGCAAAGTCACCAGGCTCTGGGATCTTCCTACACGACCCAGGCATGGGTGTGAGTCTGAGTCCCCAAGAGAAAGTCTGTGGACTGACACTGGAAGGATTGCAAAGGTAGCCATAGATGTTTTGCCCAAAGTTTTCACTTTCGTCTCAGGTTCAAAGGATTTGTTAACAAAAGAAGCCACTCGTTATATACAAAGAAATAATGCATATATATCTATTAGAGAATTATGTAATTTACTTTCAATATAGCAACATTAAAAGAAAAGAGAAATATGAAGAGCAGAGGACACATCACCAAATTGGGTTTTGACCAACATCCAGACTTAAACAGCGCTGGGAAGTCCCTTGTCACAGCGCATCTGGAGCCCAGGTCCCAGGCAGCACGTCTGCTCCAAGGGTAAGACTTCAAAGATTGCAGTTCTGGGTTCCTGCTTATAATTCCAGGACTCAAGCTGATATCATCATCAGAGACCAAATTGCAAGCCTGGTTTCATTTTAATACCGTTTGTTTTGTCTTGTAAACTTGGAATGTTGTTAAGCCTGGGGCTTGGTGGGCCAGGTCCCCTCCAGGGGCTCAATAATCTCAAAATGCTTCCCCCATGTTTCCAAGTCTTACACTCACAGCAGGCCATCAGTCACAGTCAGGGCAGTGTCCAGGCAGGTGAGAAGCAAGGTCAGAGGCCTGCTCTGCTTTGTTCCCTAAGCCTAAACAAGGTGATTTATTTCATTTCTCTAACAATAGGCAATGTGTAAACAAAAGGGTGTGACTGTGTTCCTATAAAGCTTCATATTTGGATGCAGATATTTGAATGCCATAGAATTTTCACGTTAATATATATGTGTGTGTATGTGTATGTTTAGTCACTAAGTCATATGTGACTCTTTGTGACCCCATGGAGCCCACCAGGGTTCTCTGTCCATGGGATTTGCCAAGCAAGAATGCTGGAGCAAGTTGCCATTTCATTCTCTAGGGGATCTTCCCTATCCAAGGATTGAACCCCAGTCCCCTGGCATTGCAGGCGGGTTCTTTACTGCTGAGCCATCAAGGAAGCCTGGAAGGGACAGGGCACAAACCGCATGGCTTTAGGGCCTAGGAGACCATGTGAGACATTGTGTGTGCATTTCAATGTGCACATGTGTGAGTGCACACGTGTGTGTGAAGGAGTGTAGGATGATCAACCAGGCTGGTTTGCCTGGGTTGTGGGTTTCCAGGGTGCGGGACTTTCATTGTTAAAGCCAGCAGAGTCTTGGACAAACTGATACATGGTTGGTGACCCTGTAAGTGTGTCCTTTTCCCCCAGTGTGTGCCTGGAGCCCAGAGGAGCTTCAGTGCCCTAAGGACCCCAGAGCCTCAGCTTTCACAGCAGGACCCTGCAGTTAACATGGTACAGAGGTACCAGCAACAGAGAGAACGGGGAGTGATCTCACTACCTTCCCTCAGACCCACCCTCAGACACTCCCAGAAGGAACTGGAGGAAACGTGGCTGGAGGCCTGCCTTAGTGGAGGGGAAAGAGGCAGCCAAATGTGGGTTATGACCACCATGGTGACCCAGGTGAAGTCTGGGGAAACCTGGGTTCCATTTTGTCATTGTATTTTCTGACGGGCCATTGATAGTCTAGAGTATCACTTTTTTACTTAATTAAGTTATGTATTTATTTGTGGCTGCGCTGGTTCTTGGCTGCTTTGCTCAGCTTTCTCTAGTTGCGGTGATTAGGGTTCCTCTTTGTTTCGGCATGTGGGCTTCCCTTGCTGTGGGCAGGCTTCAGAAGCCGCAGCACGCTGGCTCAGTAGTTGTGGCACGTGGGCTTCATTGCTCCACAGCAGTGGAATCTTCCCGGACCAGGATCGAGCTGGTGTCTGCTGCACTGGCAGGTGGATTCTTAACCACTGAACCACCAGGGAAGTCCTCCCGGTCCCTTTCAGGTCTACCATTTTGTGATTCAGCTTCTCTTTTCAAAGAAGGGAAGTCTCACTTGTTTACTTCTAATCTGGTCTCTTTAGAGAAATCTTTCATTTTAAAACTCTTGCATTGATTACTGAGTATCTTAGATATAAATCTATATAGCCCACCATTAATGATCAATTTTCTCTCCAGTCCCAATATCTGTGCTGTCATTTCTAAGGCGTACCTCATTGCATTTCTCAGACCATCCAGAAAACACTAGGTAACAGTAGTGAGGGTGGTTGCCCTTTGTTTTATTTCTGAATCCATTAATAATGCTCCAGTCGAGTGCTTTTTGGTCTTGGGACTCTCTTTAGAGTAGACCTGCTGTGTCCCAGCCCTGGGGAGTGTTCTAGGGCTTCACTATTAAATATCTTGAAAGCTCTTAGCTGGAAATAAATACACTTAATTGTATTAAAGAAGCATCCTTCTGTTTTTCAGAGCCTTTATAGAGGATAGGTATTGGGTTGTTAAAGACCCGCATCAGCCCTCGTTCTAAAACACCTCAGTGCCTTTGGAATAAATGAGGTCACACACATGGAGTGCTTGGCAGAAATCCTAATGCAGTCTGGCGTTGGTATCATCAGGGTCCCATCTCAGGGCTGTCTGAACACACTGCTCTCCTCTTCTAGGCCGGGGACCCTGTGTTGCTCCCCTACTCCTGCTCTCACGGAGGGGAAGCCACCAGTTTTCCACCCCCTGTAGCCTGCTTCTTGAGGTGGCCATTCCTGAGGAAACCTGAGGCCTGTCCCACCTGCCAGGGAGGTAGGGTGAGGCCAGAGACTGAGCCGGGCTGGGGTGCTGGGTCCAGGGCAGACGGAGGCAAGGACTGTTGTGAAATAACAACAGGGCTTAGGAAGGCCCTGTGAATTTTTCCTGAGCCACCACCTTCCTTGCTGGCACTACCCTAAGCTTCTCTCCCCTGCGTACACCTGAACAAAACACTTCTCAGAGAAGGGAGGCAGAACCAGCTGCAGAACTTGTGGGGCCCAGTGTGACCTGAAAATATGGGACTTCTTGCTCAACACTTGTTAGGAATTTCTAGATGGTCATAGCCAAGCATGAACCAAGACTGGGGCCTCTCTAAGCATGGGGTCCTGGGGGTAGGGAACTCCAAATTAGGAACCTCAGAAAAGGAACTTTCTCTGCAGTGGAAACTGCATTTTGGGGCTGGGAAGGTAGAGATGGGAGCTCCCAAAGGTCATGTTTTCAGCATCACAAGCAATTATGTCTGGAGCGTCGAGCAGTGAGGACTGTGAGACGGTCCTAGTGGTATCTAAGGCCCTGATCTGAGCTCCCTTTCCCCTTGTGTATTCTGGGGAAATGAAGCAAGAAGTACCTGGGTTTGATCCCTGGGTTGGGAAGATCCCCTGGAGAAGGGAATGGCAGCGCACTCCAGTATTCTGGCCTGGAGAACCCCGTGGACAGAGGCGCCTGGAGGGTTACGGTCTATGGGTTCACAGAGAGTCGACACAGCTGAGCAGCTAACACTGGCTGAACTGGCAGAGTAACAGCGGTGTTTGGAATCTGAGACTGTCTCTAGTAGGTGGGAGAGGGTGTGACCCCCTGACCTGGTGGGAAAGTGTGGTTGGAGTTGAGGGTAGCGGGGAGCCAGAAGTGGAGGCCAGGGTCCCTTGTTGGGAGTGGAGGAGTCAAATGGCAGGAGTGAACAGGGTCATTCTGAGAAAGAGGGTGCATAGCGGGTGGTCAGTTCTAAGCTCCAGGAGAATCCTGGTACCAAGGTCCAGAGCCAAACAGAGGAGGGAAGTGCTGGGGCACACCTGGGTTGTGGAGTCAGAGGACAGCATCTGGGGGCTTCTCTCTGCCGTCCTCATCTATGGGAACTGCTGCTCTCTCCTTACAGTTCTGGCCTTCGGGGCGGATCATCCAGTCCCTTACCGGAGAAAGGCAGGAACATTCAAACACTGTACTTAGGGCTTGGGAGTATGGAGAGAAGTGAAGGTAAGCCGGCCAGGGGCCTGGAAAGCATGATCAACAGAGGTTTTGTACCTGGGGTTGCTGGATCCTCCCTATCAGGAGCAGAGGGCATGGCTAAAGGGGTCCCCCTTCAATCGCTCAGCTCAGCCTGGCTCTATGTTTTCATGTCCTTTCATCCCTTCCGGAGGTGGAATGGGTTAAGAGGGTACATGCCTTTTCACCAAACAATTCAACTTTTAGGAGTCTATCTTAACAGAAAAAGATGCATTCAAGGACGTTCACTGAAGCTCTGCTTGTGATAACCTAATAGCTGTATGTTAGTGTGTGTGTGTGATTATTTAATATAGAAACAGGTCTGGTAGCATATGGTCCAAACTGTTAACAATAGTTACCTCTATGCAAGGATGGAGATAGGGAAGGAAGAAAGGCTTTCATTTGCCTCTGTACATTTTACATACTTCTGCTAAGTCTAATGGTTTTTTTTTTTTTTTACTATTTTTCTAGCACATATTAATAAGATTTAAAAATTATGTTGTACAAAATATTGCAATTTAGAGAAATGAACTGTAGTCTGATGCCACAGATTTGTCGTGGTATGGATCCTCGGGGTAATTTTATTTCCTCTAGCAGTTTTCTGCAGTCTGAGGGCAGGCCTGCAGGAAGATGGTGTTGAAAGGACCCAGGAGAAGTTGGCAAGCTAAGACACAGGCACTCAGTAACTATTCTGGGCATCTGACATCAATTAGACTGTTTAATCCCTGAGGAGTAGATATCATTATCCTGGATTTACAGTGAAGGAAAGTGGCTTGCAGGGAGGGCGTGTGGCAGGACTGGTATTCACACCTCAGGGTGTGGGATCTCTCCTGCTGATGGCTGCTTCCAGCCCAATTCAGTGGGGAGGCAGGAGAGGAGCAGAAAATGGGTACCAGTAGCAGCCTTTGACAGAGAAGGCAATGGCAGCCCACTCCAGTGTTCTTGCCAGGAGACTCCCAGGGATGGGGCAGCCAAGTGGGCTGCCATCGATAGGGTCGTACAGAGTGGGACTCGACTGAAGCAACTTAGCAGCAGCAGCAGCCTTTGAGTGTTGACTCCCAAGTGGTTGAGGAAATAAAGCCAGGAGGGAGCACCAGTTGTGAAAAAATGATCAGCTTAGGTGTAAGAGGCCCGGTAACCAAGTTGGTTTGGGTTTTACATAGAATAAAGCTGCGTGGAACGCTGCATCTTCATGTCTCTCATGAACTGGGGAGGGGGTCAGAGGACTGAGGAGTCTTCTGGAAATGGTCTGTGGGGTGGGGAGGCCAGGCTGGCCTCTGTCCCTTGGCTGAGTCCTTTCCCAGTCCCATTGACCTCATGCAGAATAAGAACTGAAGTCGACATTCAGCGACAAGTTTGAGCCTGGTGGGGGTGAAGCAGTCCTATTTGGGGGTCCCTGAAGTTGGGGAGAGAATGGATTGAGGTGGTGGGGGAGTATGTTCTCCTGCATGCCACCAACTTCCAGGTACCCGCATGGCCTGAGGTGTCTCTCCAGCAGCAGGAGTGGGGTTGTGTGTGAGCTCTCTCCACACACATCCACGTGAAGGGATTCTTTACAGGGGCTCAGGAATCCTGGGTGAGCCAGTGAGTGGACATGCCAGTGAGGTTTGGGTTCGTTCTGTCACTGTGACTCCTTCTGTGTCCCTTGTCACTGAGGTCTGGGGAAACTGGGTAGAGAAGTGAGTGAACAGGGACTTTGAGGTTCAGATGATGGCCAGGGAAGGAGGGCTGTGGTGGAATTGGTGCTAGGCAGTCGCAGCTCAGGTGAGGGGAGAAGCTGTGACTTTCTGGAGTGTTCCAGGCTGAGTTTCAGAGTATGGATGAAAGTCAGTGGGGGGTTGCTCTTTGTGACCCCAGAAGTAGGCAAGTGACTCCCACCATTCCTGCCTGCTCCTACTTCATGCTTGGTTTTAGGCCTCTAAGTGTGGTGTTCCTAAGTTGCAGACCTGGAAATCAGTTAATGTGGCTCCGTAACAGTTCTCTGAGCACAGAGGGTAAGTGACCAGCTCAGGGCAGCACAGGGCAGTGCAGGAGGCCAGAGAGGGTATAAGGGGAGCAGGGTCAGCTGGGGGTAAGGGTACTCAACCCTAATTAGAGCAGGGCTCAAGGATTTCCAGAGAGAGGCCAGGACTTCATTTGAAGGTTCGCCCAGGAGGCACCCTGGAGGGCCAGGAGGAGGCAAGGCCAGACTTCTCAGTGAGGCAGGGCAGGGAGGACAGAGGGTCTGAGACAGAGTTTCAAACTCTCTGATGGTTCAAAGCATTTCCTTCACCAATTACTCTTTATTTAGAAGATTCAAGGTTCTGCCTGAAAAAATTACCTTCTAAATCCAGCAGCACAGAGGCAGAAAACACTGCAGTTTTGGTAGAATTAGTACCAGATTGATAGTAAAAATCTTCCTTTGTGTCTTTTAAGACATTGTTATTGAGACGTTGGTACTTTTATAAGGCAGGGAGGCGTATTATATGATTATTGCTAAATACGCTTGAACTTGATCATGTAAGTCATGTGCCAGTGGCTTGGGCCAGCTAGTCTAGTAAAGAGGGCCGGTAGAACGAAGCTGCTCCCCGGTTACCGGGCCTTTCTGCTCGGCTGCCCTTGGGTAACTACCCGGTGCCCACCTCAGGCCCTAAAGATCCCTGCTGCAGGGGGCGCGGGGGCTGTGATCTTAGGTCCCCTGGCACCCTGAAGCCTGAGCCGCCGCAGGGAACCCGGCGCTGGAACCCTTGCAGCAATGCCAGCGCCTCAGCAGGGACTCCAGCCCGGAATACGCCTCCAGGTCTTAACAGTAGCCGGGACCCAGGAGGGGGCGGGAGGCACCTCAGGGTCGTTCCAGGGCCGCGGTAGGAAAGGTGTGGACCGCGGCAGAGGAAAGGGACTGTCCGCGCCAGGGTCTCGGCTGACCGGGAGCAGCCGGGGATGGAGGGGCGGGAGTGAGGGTGGGTCCGAAGTGGGCAGCTCCAGGGTAGGTGATGCACACCCAGGAATGCCACCCTCCAGTTATCTTGGGAGGAGACCCAGGCACAGAGAGGCTAAGTGATTCGCCCAAGGTCACACAGTGAACGGGTGGCGATGTCTGTGGGATGCCCTTCTGCCAACGCGTCTGGCGTCATCACAGGCCACCCTCTGTTTAAGACGAGTAGGAGGGCATCCCCAGCCTGCCACGAAATGTGTCTTCTTGTCATCTCAGCCTCCCAGTCTCCGGTGTAGGCGGGCCTAGGGCTCCAGGTCTTGGAGCGCGAGGACAGGGACTGAGCCCGAGTCAGTAACACCCGGCAACCCCCCACCCCCACCCCCACCCTCCTGGCTCTTGAATGGCTCAGAGACAGGGCCCTGACCGAAGTCAAGCAGTTGCTACGTTCCGGAGTCGGGATTCGAACCCTGCGGTATGTGTTTCGTCGGCCACAGGCCGGAGATCAGAGACCGCTCAGGGGTGACCACGTGCGGCCTTGGGCAAGTCGTTCTCCCTCCGGCAGCCTGGCCGCGCTCCCCTCCCGTCTGCTCCGCGGCGGGCGGAGCCGGGAGGCGGCGGCGGGCGCCCCAGCTGCTTTGCATTGACGCCAGCACCGGCTGGAGGTCACCGCTGGGGGCTGGGCGCGGCGCGCTTCCGGCAAGACTCGGCCCGGAGTACGGAGCCGGAGCCGCGCCGCCCGCAGCTCCCCGGCGAGCGCCGGCACTTCAGCGCTTCTCGACGGCGCGGCCTCAGGCCCGCGCCCCTCTGTGCCTCCCGGGTGGACGCGGCCTTGCTGTCCCGACGGGTCTCCTCCGGCCCGCCCCGCTCAACCTCCAGAGGTCTCGTCTAGTTTTCTCCGCCACCGGCCCGCGGACTAGGGGTATTTATCCGCGGGGCGGCCGGCGGAGCGACGTGAGCGCCCCGGGCCTCCGGAGGCGGCGGCCGCGGGGCCGGGGGAGCCCGAGCGGGCGTAGCCGGGAGCGCACCTCCCCGCGGGGCTCGCGCCGCCTCAGGCGAGGGCGGCGTCGCCCGCGCGGCGGGACTAGCCGGCTCTCGGGCGGGAGAGCGCGAATCTCCTCCCCCGAAATTCCCCGGAGGCGCGGCGCGGCCGAGGCGAGCGCGGCAGTGTGAGGGGAGGCGGCCGGCGGCTCCCCTCAGGAAGGGCATGTTCGGAGGGGCGCCCGCGGCGCGCCCGCGCCCGCGCCGCGATAACAGCGGCGGCCGCGCTTCCTGACGGGAGACCCGCGCTCGCCGCCGCCGCCCAGGCGGCGATGACAGGGCGCCCGCGGCGGCCCCGAGGCGCCGGGCTGGCCGTTTACTGACCGTTTGCTGGCCGGCGGTTTACCCGCCAGCGTGTCCGCGGCTCCGCGGCCAGCATGGGCTGTGCCCCGAGCATCCACATTTCCGAAAGCCGGCGGCTGTACCCCGGCGGCAAGGAGGCCGAGGACGTGCCCGGCGGGCCGAGCGTCCCACCCGGCCAGAAGACGGCCGCCTCGTCCCGGGCCCTCGGCTCCAGCCTCGCCGAGTCCGAGCCTCGCGGCGGCGGCGGCAGCAAGGTAAAGGGGCGCCGGGCGGGCGGGCGGCTCCGGGGCTGCGGTCCGGGTGAAACTCGGGCCCGCGGGGCGGCAGCCTTCCCGCAGGGCCGGGCGGGGCTCCGTCCCCGGCCGCGGTGCCCTCGCGCCCGGCTTTGACGGACGCCCGCGGACCGTCCTGGCCGGGGCGGCGCCGCGAGGAGGACCGACGCCGGTCCTGGGGACCCCCCGCTTAGCCGAGTTGTGGGGAGGACGCTCCCCGAACCGCGGGGTTGGTTCCCGGGCACGTCTGTCGCGCCGTCTGGGGCAGGAGGGACGCCGTGAACTTGACCGAGGCGCTTAAATCCATTTCCTACCGGACAGCGGGTGCGGAGGACCCCCAAACCCACCCCCTCCCAGGATATTGTGGCGCGACCCCGAACGTTCAGTTAGTGTGAACTTTGTTCTTCTGGTTCTCGTTGTGGAAAGGGAAGGGCGGCAGCCTGTGAAGCCGGGGTACTGGACGCTGCCGCCCCGTTGTGTTTTCCCTGTTTGGGCTTTGCACAAGCCTGTAGTTGCTGTTTTCCATTTTCTTTGGACTATTTAAAATGTAATCTGGAATATCAGCTTTGCTTCATTGCACATGTATTTGAGGCCCCCGTTTGTTAGCATGCATGTTGTTCTTAAAGCAATTAGAAAATCGTATCAGAAACGCAGTTTTTGAAGCATTCAACAGAACGAAGTTAATTTATCAACCAGTCTTACTGGGACATTTTGTAACTTTAAAAAATTACGTTTCTTCTCCAACGCCTGTTGTCTAGGGTGTGTTTTGCCAGTTTCTGGGCTTCGTCTTTGTTAAGGTTTTCTATAGGAAAGGTGTTTTTCCTTTTTTTAAAAAAAGGGGAGAAAAGTTCATGGAGACAGACTGCAGGCACTTTCGGGTTCTCTGATTTGAAATTTTATAGCTGAAATTCATAAGTTTGTGTATGTATTAATCTAGGGGAAATATTCCTGTATGCACGGCTATATAGATTGTTGAGGCTAATCAGTCTCTTTGGTGCTGTGTTTGAGTCATTTGTAGAATTGTCTTGATTTTCTTGCTTACTGCTAGACTTTCCAGTTAGAGCGTTGGAAATTGGTTCATTTTCTCCTAAATTTCCAGCAGTCATCATGCCTTTTCTACATGAAAGTGAAAAGTTTTTAAAGTCTTTGCAACTCTGTCCCCCTCTCATATGCGCTCTGAAAATTCAGGTTCACTCTGTTCATCAGATTTGGGAGTCTTTCTATGGAGTCATTGAAGAACCCCGTATTAGTTGTGAACTACTTACCTCAGCTGCTCTTAATACAGTTGTAATGCTTGTGGGTTAAGCTACCTAAGGTTTTTTTTTTTTTTTTTAGTGTTACACAGGTGAAGTTGAATAGCGGAGCTTGAACAGCTTTCAAGTTCTTGACCCAAATCTGATATTGGTTATCTTGCATTAAGTAATACTAAGTTTTCAGTTAACACGAAGTAGCTTTTTAAGAAGTCTTGTGCCTTATTGGCCTACTGGGGGCAGTTGTGGATATCCTAAATTCACCCATGTCTTGTAAGCATCTCCAGTACAGCAGTTTGCTCTCTGCCACCCACATTGCCAGGAGGACCCCTGAGTTTCTGAGTCTTGTGAGACCATTGTCTTGAGTGGGAACTCAGAAAAATATATTCATCATTACAGTGCTTAATCCAGTGGCATGCATATAATAGGTACTAAATAAATGTTGAGTTTGATTTTTGTTGTTAACGGAATGATGAAACTTTTTCAGCCACTGCAGTTGGATTCCATAAAACCTCCGGTGCAGGATTTAAGGTTAGGTTTTCAAGAGGAGGAGTCAAATTATAAATAACACCACAGCCACAGAATTAATAGTTCCATGCTTGTTATTCATGAACTACATGTTGATACCACATCTCTGTTACAGATATTTGTAATTAGGCCTGTCAAATGAGCCACCAGGGAAGCCCATAACAAGTGGTGGTGGTGGTTTAGTCACTAAGTTGTGCCCTGTTGAGTGATAGGCAGGTAAATATCAGCATATTTTTAATTCACTATTTTTCTCTTTAAGGGAATGAATCTTCTGAAATTAAGATACTCAGTATGTTCTGGAAATTTAAAAACCCATGTTTAGAGAAGATAAGCTTTCAGTAACTTAGCAAAGTCAAATTATTACACAATGAATTTAAAGTCCTTTATATAAACATACCAAGATCGGATTTTAGCTCATTGAAAAATACTTCTTATTAAAATATAGTAAGTCAGCTTATTGAGTGAATTCCAGTCAGAAATTTACTGGGGAAGTTTTTGTATTTCTATACCATGTAGTAAACACCAGTTCATCAGAACGCTTGGGAGATTAATAATCAATTGCATTTTCAGGTTAATTAAGCAGTGCATCCCCTACACCTGTAGTGTATCCCACATGTGTTCCATGAAGCAATTTGTGGACCATTAATAAGTATTAAATAAATAAAGGGTCTGTGGTCAACTTAGTTTGGGAAATACTGGCTCAGGCTAAATTTGTCAGATTTCTTTAATACAGGATTTGTCAGAAAACTTAATTTCCTAAAACACATTGTGAACCTCCAAGCAGTGTTTAGAATGTGCAACACTTCCCAAACATGTTTGATTATGGAGCCCATTTGTTGAGGTATATCTTAGGCAGGCCACATGTTAAGTCATGATTCCTAACATGAGATAACCAGTATTCAAAGTGCAAGAAATATACTGAACAGTACAACTCAATAAATATAATTTGCTTCTTAATGATTCCAAAGGTACTTCAGGATCTTGTACTACAGGAGGCTGGCTCATCTTTATGAACTCATTTAGGTATTACTAAAAATACACTGGCTGTTTATTCATTTCAGGAGTTATAGTCTCTGTGGTTAAAGATAATGAATGCTGTGTTCAGTTTGAACACTTACTTTTGTTTTGTTTTGAATCAGGGTGCACTTTAACTGTAACATTTAATATTTTCTTGTCTGTCTTTAGATTTACTCCATTTTCCATTTCTTTGGCTAGGACTCTGAGTTGCCCTTGAAAGATCTGAGTGTGGGGGCGGGAGTGTTCAAGGAGACCTCCTGCTCCCTTTTTGGAGACCCTTAGGGAACAACTGAAGGTGGGTCTGCCCTCTCCCCCATGTCACTCATCAGCCCTGTGAGGGGGCAGCCCCTCTGTTGTGTTTACTGCTGTGCCTGTCCCCCCGCCCCCCCCCCCACACAGTAGGCCTTCCACAGACATTGGTTGAACTGGAGAATTGTGTGAACTAGGCTGTTAGAAGTGGAAAATCCAGCCAGCCCTAGTAAAGGAGAAATAGAAAGCAGTTTTAACTAGAGTGGAGGCTGTAGAATTTAGACTTGAGTTTTTGGAAGTGTCTGGTTTTCCTCTTTCAGCGCTTTTGTACCCAGGAAATAATCCATCTTCGCTCTGGTGAGCCCACATTTCCCCGTGAAGACTTAAGGATTAGTGCGGCTGGGTGGGCAGTACACAGAGGTGACTGGTAACAGTGCGGTCAGCGCTGACCTCTAAGCAGGGGATACTGCCGTCAGCTTTCAGGCCAATGGAGTCTCCGCTTGCCCTTCTCAGTATTTGCTGTGTCATTTTCTTGCCCTCCATCTAGTTTTCTCTTACGTTTCACCACCTTCCCCTTCTTCCCAGTCTTTTCTCCCTCCTTTTCCCTGCCAGCTCACCATCCTCCATAAAACTGGTGACATGAATCACCCTAGGCCATCAAAATTTGCTGGTTTCTTAGTGTTTCCTAGCTCTGGAGTAAAATTTGTTGCCTGCTGTTAATATACCGACTGGATTAATCCAACTCTTATATTTCCCTGAAAGAAAGTGAAATTTTCTTTTTGTGTTACCTGAGTGACCACCCCCCACCCCAAGTAGGGTCCTTGACCCTTGGATTCTAGATTATGTAAATCACTGAACGTTTCCCTGTGAAAGTGTAGTTGAGAAAATGGGACCCCACTTTCTGTTCCTGAAGTAAATGACTAGAATTTTATCTTGAGCTCCTGGTCTCTGAGTTCTCTTGGGTTCTTATGCCTTTTGGTGTATAGAATCTCATTATCTTGCCAAGTCTAGCTATAAAGATAACCGCTTTTTAAATTTTCTTGAATGCCTATTATATACATAATATAATACTTTGTATTATACCCTTTTTTTTTAGTGCTTAATGTCATTACCACCATGACTGTAAGTGTGGTTCTTAAGAGTGATGTGAAGGCCACCGCTCTCTCAGCTCAGACCTGCCCTCCGCTGGCCTTGAGCTTCTCCTTGATGAAGTGAGTGTTCAGTCCCTTCTGGCACAAACGTTCCCTGTCAAGTGTCTTGTGATGCTGGTGACTCTTTGGACTGCTTGCCTGTTTGAATTGGGTTCTTCTGTAGGGGATGATTCGGGATGTGGGGTCATGGGGTGAGGCAGTGATCTCAGGATTACCTAAAATTCTTTAAAGGACAGAATATTTTTAACAATTAAAAAGAAATGAGAGAACAGAGGGAGAAATTGACTGGCACAGGGGTAAGCCCTTGGGTGTTTCCACCGTTGGTAGCTCCCGCCTGGTTTCTACGCACACAAAGGTGGGTGGTAGGAGGCCTCAGACTCTGAGGTTCTGTGAGTGAAAGCTCTTTGTCCGAGTTGAGAGTTGCGGAGTGGCTTTCCTTGAAGCCTCTTGTGTTGTAGGCACTTTGCTGGATGCCTTTCGGACCTTATCTCTCTTCAGCCCTGTGAGGTGGCTGGTGTCATTTCCCTTCTGCAGATAAGGTGCCAGAGGTTAGAAACTCACCCAGGGCCAGACAGTTAAGCATGGATGCAAATCCATTGTTCCTGGCGCTTATCTCCTGGCTGGTTGCTTTGATAACCAGCCACCTGTCCCAGTGTTATATCCACCATTCTCTAGCCTCCCACTCGGCTATGAGCATCGTGGGTCCATCTGGGCTTTAAGCAGGCATCCTGAATCTGTTATTAAAATTTCAAGGCTTGATTTACAGGGGAGATTGGTTCTAGCCCTAGCTTAGGTTCCCATGTCTGCAGAAGTTGCAGCTTTATTCGGGCCCCATCCCAGGTAATGCCTCCAATCAGGCATTCTGTGAGGCCCTCTAATCTCCCCTCTTAACTCTCTTTAATGAGTCTGCAGGCATCCCTCGGGGCTAGTTGCTCCTCCTTTTCCTGCTCAGGCTACAGGTAGCCTTCCTTAGCTAGGACCTTCTAGGAGCCAGCCTGGAGGGCAACCCCTCACTCCTTCTGCCCCCAGTTCCACACATACACATCCTCTCTTGAGCCATCGGTTGTACTCTCTTCTCTGCTCTTGGGACCTCCCCTGTAGCTCTTGTGGGCTCAGATTTCTCTCCCAAGCCTGCTGCTTGATTATAGGCCTCTGGAGGGTAAGGGCTATGTCCTGATTTCAGTACAGTTCCCAAAGTGTTTGGCACACTGAGTATGTGTTTGGATAAATATACCAGTTTCTAAGGCTGAAAGGGCTTTTATTTCTATTCCATGGGTCTATCTCACCTGTTTAAATTTAACAGAAATTATTGGGGTGTGTTATGCTTTAACAAAAAGCCAAAATCCCCCGAAGCCAGTGATTAATCAGCAGGGTGATTAGTAAAGCTTTTGCCTCTCCTTTAGACCGTGTCAGGGTTAAGCAAAGTGCCTGGGTCCCGCCCCTCTGCTCTGCTTTTGTTCTGCTCTGTAAGATGAGTGCTGGAGTATCTTGTGAGAGAGCTGTTTTGACAAGTCTTGTGCTGCAGTTTGCTTGCTACACGCCTCATCTGCACAGACGGGAAGGCAAACTCAGCTTTCCCCACACTTTCTGGATGGCCTCAAAGAGCACCAGGACTTCCCTTGTGGCTAAGACAGTAAAGAATCTGCCTGGAATGCAGGAGACCCGGGTTCAGTCTCTGGGTTGGGAAGATCCTTGGAGAAGGGCATGGCAATCCACTCCAGTATTCTTGCCTGGAGAACCCCCATGGACAGAGGGGGGATGGCCAGCTTTTATTCTGTGTGGGTTGAAAATTCTCCTTTGATCTGTTGAGGTCGTGCTCATTGCCTATCAGCTCGCATCTCCCTTCCATGTCCTGCTCGTTAATGCAGTGCTGCTTCAACCTGGTCCTTTGCTCCTGGGACAAGCGAAGGGCCGGAGGCCCATGGGCAGTTTCCACACGGTCTTCACATGTTTGAGATTTACAGCAGCTCCCAAGTGAGGTGTGTTGGAAAGAAGTGGAGGAAACACAAATGGTTGTTTCCAAAGCCAGCACCATGAGGTACCAGCTGTGTGATATTTAGCAAGTTCTGACCCACGTTTTCTTAAGCATAAAATGAGGCTAGAATACCTGGATTTTGGTGAAGATCATTTAAATAGTCTATTTGCGTATGTTTTGTTAATTGTAAAGCACCAGTACATGTAAGGATTGATCTTTTTCTTTCAGTTACCTTTCTTAAGGACAAACTTTGCTTAAATATATTTGCTTATATTTAACTTTTTTTTTTTTTTTGACTGTGCCACACTGAGTGGAAGATCTTAGTTCCCTGACCAGGGATAGAACCCAGGCTGCCTACATTGGCAGTGTGGACTGGACTGCAGGGAAACCCTCTATCTGCTTGTTTTTTAAAGCAAATCTCTTCCTTTTAAAAATATTTTTTTATGTTTCCCTTAATATAGTTTGAAAAATTTCAAACATATAGCAGAGTTGAAAGAATTCTCACATGTGTACCCACCACCAAGATTCTATACGTAACACTTGCCTTTGTTTGCTTTATCATTTCTCTTTATCCACCCAGAAATCTGTTTTATTTTTGGAGCCATTTCCAAGTAGGTTGCACACATCAATATACTTAACTCCTAAACACTTAAGTATGCGTATCACCTAGAGTTCAAAATTTGTCTTTCTTTTTATTTTTTGACAAATGTGTAAGCCTGTGTAATGAAGAATATGTCAAGATACAGAAAATTACCATCACCCCAGAAAGTTCTCTGTGCTTCTTCTCCATTCCTAACCCTACCCATCAACAACCACAGTTCTTATGTTTTTTTCCATTATAAATTGTTTTTGCCTATTCCAGGCTTCATAGAGGTAGATTCTTGACTGTATTCTTTTGTTTAAGGCTTCAGCATAGTACTTTTGAGATTCATCTCTGTCACCTGAGTCAGTAGGTGGCTCTTTCTTGCTGAGTCGTATTCTGTTGTGTGACTAGATCACAGTTCACTTACTCATTCTTTTGTCAGTGGATGCTAGGCCTGCATTTCATTTTCGGCTATTAAGAGCACAGCTGCGATGAATATTTTGGTAAGTTATGTGGGCATGCACTTTCATCTTTCTTGGGTTAATACCAAGAAGTGGAATTGCTGGGTCATAGGATAGCTATTATCTATTATGTTTAGCTTTCTAAGAAACTGCTTGACCTTTCTTCAGGGTTCCACAGTTTCACCTTCCCGCCAACAGAGTATAATGAAAGTTTGGTTGGTCTATATCCTTGCCCCAATTTGATGTTGTTGCTAAGTCGCTTCAGTCGTGTCCAACTCTATACGACCCCATAGATGGCAGCCCACCAGGCTCCCCATCCCTGCAATTCTCCAGGCAAGAACACTGGAGTGCGTTGCCATTTCCTTCTCCAAGGCATGAAAATAAAAAGTGAAACTGAGGTTGCTCAGTCTTGTCTGACTCCGTGGACCGCAGCCTACCAGGCTCCTCCATCATTGGGATTGTCCAGGCAAGAGTACTGGAGTGGGTTGCCATTGCCTTCTCCGCTAGTTTGGTGTTACCAGTCTTTTAATTTTAGCCATTCTGGTGGGTGTGTAGTGATAATGTCCTTTTGGTTTTGATTTTCATATCCTTGATGGCTAATCATTTTGAGAATGTTTTCATGTGTTAATTGTTTATATAACT
Source organism: Antilocapra americana (assembly GCA_007570785.1). Classification (NCBI taxonomy): domain Eukaryota; kingdom Metazoa; phylum Chordata; class Mammalia; order Artiodactyla; family Antilocapridae; genus Antilocapra; species Antilocapra americana. The sequence continues at coordinate 2,565,255 of ML663015.1, forward strand.
TCCTTTTTGAAGTTTTCATTTTAATAGTTTATTAAAAGGAAATATAAATGTGTCATCATGGTCTCTGGGTTCTGTTGTTCAGTTGCTAAGTCACCTCCAACTCTTTGGCCACCTCATGGACTATAGCCCGCCAGTCTCCTCTGTCCATAGGATTTCCCAGGCAAGAATACTGGAGTGGGTTGCCATTTCCTTCTCCAAGGGTTCTTCCCATGCCAGGGATTGAACCCAGTGCTTCCTGCATTGGCAGGTGGATTCTTTACCATTGAGCACCAGGGAAGCCCAAATCAAAAACAGTCTGCTGTTTGCGCTGAGTAAGTTATGCAAAGCATTTACGATGAAGGAAAAGGTTGATAAATTCAACTAGGTTAAAATAAAAAACTTCTCAACAAAAGAGAGTGAAAAGGAAGGAAACCATAAACTGAAAGACGATATTTGCAACACCTAATACCAATGATGTTCCCGACCCAGATAATCACGATGGTGTGATCACTCACACTCACCTATGCCAGACACCCTGGAATGTGAAGTCAAGTGGGCCTTAGGAAGCATCACTACAAACAAAGCTAGTGGAGGTGATGGAATTCCAGTTGAGCTATTTTTAATCCTAAAGATGATGCTGTGAAAGTGCTGCACTCAATATTTCAGCAAATTTGGAAAACTCAGCAGTTTCCACAGGACTGGAAAACAGTTTTCATTCTGATCCCAAAGAAAAGCAATGACAAAGAATGCTCAAACTACCGCACAGTTGCACTCATCTCACATGCTAGTAAAGTAATGCTCAAAATTCTCCAAGCCAGGCTTCAGCAATACATGAACTTCCAGATGTTCAAGCTGGTTTTAGAAAAGGCAGAGGAGCCAGAGATCAAATTGCCAGCATCCGCTGGATCATTAAAAAAGCAAGAGAGTTCCAGAAAAACATCTACTTCTGCCTTATTGACTATGCCAAAGCCTTTGACTGTGTGGATCACAATAAACTGTGGAAACTTCTTAAAGAGATGGGAATACCAGACCACCTAACCTGTCTCTTGAGAAACCTGTATTCAGGTCAGGAAGCAACAGTTAGAACTGGACATGGAACAACAGACTGGTTCCAAATAGAAAAAGGAGTATGTCAAGGCTGTATATTGTCACCTTGCTTATTTAACTTATATGCAGAGTACATCATGAGAAACGGTGGGCTGGAAGAAGCACAGGCTGGGATCAAGATTGCCGGGAGAAATATCAATAACCTCAGATATGCCGATAACACTACCCTTATGGCAGAAATTGAAGAACTAAAGCGCCTCTTGATGAAAGTGAAAGAGGATTTGCATTTCTCTGATAATGAGTGATGTTGAACATCTTTTCATGTGTTTGTTAGCCATTTTTATGTCTTCTTTGGAGAAATGTCTGTTTAGTTCTTTGGCCCACTTTTTGATTGGGTCGTTTATTTTTCTGGAATGGAGCTGCAGGAGTTGCTTGTATATTTTTGAGATTAATTGTTTGTCTGTTGCTGCGTTTGCTATTATTTTCTCCCATTCTAAAGGCTGCCTTTTCACCTTGCTTTTAGTTTCCTTTGTTGTGCAGAAGCTCTTCATTTTAACTAGGTCCCATTTGTTTATTTGTGCTTTTATTTCCAATATTCTGGGAGGTGGGTTATAGAGGATCCTGCTTTGGTTTATGTCAGAGAGTGTTTTGCCTATGTTTTCCTCTAGGAGTTTTATAGTTTCTGGTCTTATGTTTAGATCTTTGATCCATTTTGAGTTTATTTTTGTGTATGGTGTTAGAAAGTGTTCTAGATTCATTCTTTTACAAGTGGCTGTCCAGTTTTCCCAGCACCACTTGTTAAAGAGATTGTCTTTTCTCCATTGTATATTCTTGCCTCCTTTGTCAAAGGTAAGATGTCCATAGGTGTGTGGATTTATCTCTGGGCTTTCTATTTTGTTCCATTGATCTATATTTCTGTCTTTCTGCCAGTACCATACTGTCTTGATGACTGTGGCTTTGTAGTATAGCCTAAAGTCAGGTAGGTTGATTCCTCCAGTTCCATTCTACTTTCTCAAGATTGCTTTGGCTATTCGAGGTTTTTCGTATGTCCATACAAAGTGTGAAATTATTTGTTTTAATTCTTTGAAAAAGACCTCAGGTAGCTTGATAGGAATTGCATTGAATCTATAGATTGCTCTGGGTAGTGTACTCATTTTCACTATATTGATTCTTCCAATCCATGAACATGGTATATTTCTCCATCTATTTGTGTCCTCTTTGATTTCTTGAGGTACCACTTTACACCAGTCAGAATGGCTGCCATCCAGAAGTCTACAAGCAATAAATAATGGAGAGGATGTGGAGAAAAGGGAACCCTCTTACACTGTTGGTGGGAATGCAAACTAGTACAGCCACTATGGAAAGCAGTGTGGAGATTCCTTAAAAAACTGGAAATAGAACTGCCATACGACCCAGCAGTCCCACTGCTGGGCATACACACCGAGGAAACCAGAATCTTTGAAAGAGACACGTGTACCCCAATGTTCATCACCACATTGTTTACAATAGCCAGGACATGGAAGCAACCTAGATGTCCATCAACAGATGAATGGATAAGAAAGCTGTGATACATATACACAATGGAATATTACTCAGCCATTAAAAAGAATTCATTTGAATCAGTTCTACTAAGGTGGACGAAACTGGAGCCTATTATACAGAGTGAAGTAAGCCAGAAGGAAAAACAACAATACAGTATACTAATACATATATATGGAATTTAGAAAGATGGTAACAAGAACCCTGCATGTGAGACAGCGAAAGAAACACAGATGTATAGAACAGTCTTTTGGACTCTATGGGAGAGGGCAAGGGTGGGATGATACGAGAGAACGGCATTGAAACATGTTAATCATCATATGTGAAATCAATCGCCAGCCCAGGTTTGATGCTTGCTACAGGGTGCTCAGGGCTGGTGCACCGGGATGACCCAGAGGGATGGAATCGGGAGGGAGGTGGGAGGGGGGTTCTGGAAGGGGAACACATGTATACCCATGGCAGATTCATGTCAATGTATAGCAAAACCAACACAATAATGTAAAGAAAATTAAAATAAATAAATAAAATAAAATACATTTAAAGTGAAAAAAAAAGGAAAGAAAGTGAAAGAGGAGAGTGAAAAAGTTGGCTTAAAGCTCAACATTCAGAAAACTAAGATCATGGCATCCAGTCCCATCACTTCATGGCAAATAGATGTGGAAAGTGTCAGACTTTATTTTTCTGGGCTCCAAAATCACTGCAGATGGTGATTGCAGCCATGAAAATAAAAGACACTTACTCCTTGGAAGGAAAGTTATGACCAACCTAGAGAGCATATTAAAAAGCAGAGACAGTACTTGGCTAACAAAGGTCCGTCTAATCAAGGCTGTGGTTTTTCCAGTGGTCATATATGAGAGTTGGAATATAAGGAAAGCTGAGCACCGAGGAATTGATGCTTTTGAACTGTGGTGGTGGAGAAGACTCTTGAGAGTCTCTTGAACTGCAAGGAGATCCAAACCAGTCCATCCTAAAGGAGATCAGTCCTGGATGTTCATTGGAAGGACTGATATTGAAGCTGAAACTTCAATACTTTGGCCACCTGATGCGAAATGCTGACTCTTTGGAAAAGACCTGATGCTGGGAAAGACTGAGGGCAGGAGGAGAAGGGGTCGACAGAGGATGAGGTGGTTGGATGCCATCACCGACTCAATGGACATGGGTTTGGGTGGACTCTGGGAGTTGGTAATGGACAGGGAGGCCTGATGTGCTGCGGTTCCTGGGGTCGCAAAGAGTCGGACATGACTGAGTGACTGAACTGAATACCAATGATTAGTATTCAGAATATATCTAGAACTCCTACAGTAGATAAGAAAAAGTTTAATTGAAAAATATGTGAAGACTTGGACAAGGAGCTTATTAAAGAGGAAACCAAATGGCCAATAAACGTATGGAAAGATGTCAGCTTCGTTGGAGAAATGCAAATTAAAACCACAATGAAATAACATTTTATATCCACCAAATGGGCAAATGTTTAAAAGCCTGACAGTATTTTAACTTTTTATTTTGTATTGAGGTATAGCTGATTAACAATGTTGTATCAGTTTCAAGTGAACATTGACGTGACCTAGCCATACATACACATGTGTCCATTCTTCCCCAAATCTCCCTCCCACCCAGGCCACCCCACAACACTGAGCAGAGTTCCATATGCTATTCAATAGGTCCTTGTTGGCTGTCCATTTCAAACGTAGCAGTGTGTGTGTCTGTCCCAAACTCCCCTACTACCCCCCCCCCCCCCCCCCCCGTGCCTCCCTTAACTCCCACAACCATAAGTTTGTTGTCCAAGTCTGTGGGTCTCTTTTTGTTTTTTTTAAGTTTATTTGTATCATTTCTTTGTAGATTACACATGTAAGGGATGTCATACGATATTTCTCCTTCTCTGTCTGACTTATTTCACTCAATGTGATGGTCTCTAGATCCAATCCATATTGGTGCAAATGGCATTATTTCATTCTTTTTAATGGCTGAGTAATACTCCAATGTATGTATGTACCACATCTTGTTTATCCATCCCTCTGTTGATGGATGTTTAGGTTGCTTCCATGTCTTGTAAAAGACTGATACTATTTTTGAGGAATTCTTCAACAGTGTAAGTAAAAGCATAAATGAGTTCAACTGCTTGGAAAACCATTGTCATTACCAAGGAGAGCTAAACTTGTGACCCTGTGACTTAGCAGTTGCAACCCTAGAAATGCATGTGTACATATGTGTACTGAAATATGTACAAGAATGTTCATAGGAGTGTTGCTTTTATTGATGAAAGCAACCTTTTTGACAAAACCCAAGTTTCCCTCAGCAATATAATGGATGAATAAGTTGTACTATGCAAAAGAATGCTTTTCAGCTTTGAAAATGAATGGCTTAGCATGGAACTCAGTGTTATGTGCCTGCCTGGACGGGAGTGGGGTTTGGGGGAGAATGTATACATGTATGTGTGTGGTTGAGTCCCTTTGCTGTTCACCTGAAACTGTCACAACATTGTTAATTAGCTACACCCTAATACAGAAGAAAAAGTTTAAAGTTCAGGGAAAACAAGCAAAAAAAAGAATGGCTTATAGCTACAGGTGTCAACATAGATCAGTCTCAAAACAATGTTGAAAGAAAACTTAGAGAGTTTATAAAGTGTGACCCTTTTCAAGGTTAATAGCTAAGCAATAAAAGAAAAAATAGGTTTAATAGCTAAGCAATATACTTTGTAGGAATGTATACGATATACACATGCATATAGATATGAAAACTGTAAAGAAAAACCAAAGAAATAATTCCTATAAAATTCAGTTAGGCAGAGAAAGTTTATTTTACAGACTGAAATGATTGGCAGGTTGATTTGAGTGCCTCCTACAAAAGATCTAGAGCCAAGCAGGAGGCCCTGCCCTCAGGACAGAAGTAGTCTTCTCTGGAAAGGTGGGTCCTCTGACCTGGAAGTGAGGGTGGCGCCTGAGGAGTGGAGTGGGTGTTGAGGGAACAGGTGGGGTCTTGGTCTGGACCCATCATCGGTGCAGAGGGCAGAAGGCGGGAGGGGCTTGGCCTGCTCGGAAGCTGCGAGGACTTGGTGGGTAGAGAGTTGGCCGTTGCACAGTGAGGAGTTGACCGGGGGCAGGAGGGGAGGCTTGAAAGCCAGGTGGAGGCATTCGGAGTCCATCTTCTGAGCCTCAGCATTTTCATTTTCAACATTGTAGTTGCAGGATGAACATATTTTATGAAGTTTTAGGAGGAAGATGCACTGGGTGGAGTGAGGAGAAGCTGGAGGTGGGACGTGACTCGGGGGGCTGTGGTGGGTGAGGCACAAGGTGTGACCAGGTCTAACTGCACAGTGCAGTGGTTCGGGACGGGAGGGAAGGCCCGCCGACAGGCGGGGGAGTGGCGTGGACTCAGGGAGTGAGGGATGAGGGAGAGTGACAGAACGGGGTCTGTGGCTCAGGACTGATGCCATGCCTGGGTTTGTGCTGTGCGGTCCAGTTGACTGGGTCTTGTTTTCTTTAAAATGGAAACATAGTTGGTTTGCACCTTGTGTTGCTTTACACTGTATTAGTTTCTGGTGTACAGAAAAGTGAATAAGTTTATGTATATCCTTTTTCATTGTAGTTTATTACAAGTTAGTGGATATAGTTCCCTGTGCTATACAGTGATAGGATCTTGTTTATTTTATATATAGTAGTTTGTATCTGCTAATCCCAAACTCCTGATTTATCCCTCCCCTCATTCCCCTTTGGTAACAAGAAGTTTGTTCTCTTTGACTGTGAGTCTCAGAATTGTTTCTTGCCATGGAAATCTTTATTAAGAGGGGAAAGATTTATTTCATTTGAAGAGGAATCAGGTTATACTGAATGTAGTTTTTATCCATTATCTCATTTAATGTTCTCCAAACTCCTGTGAAGTAGAAAAGACAGAGTTTATTTTCCCTGTTGAAGACCTAAAAGAAGCAGAACTTTAGAGCGATCAAATGACTTGCCCAAGTTTGTGGTAACTTCTTTCAGCAACAGGTTCACTATAAAAGCACAGGGTAGAAGCCAGAGGAAAGAGAGGTTGGGGAGTTTTTTTAGAAAAGCCTTTCTTGTCTCTTGGTTCTGGATTTATTTCATAAAAGTAAGTTTTTACATATATATTACCATATGTAAAATAGATAGCTAATAGGAAGTTGCTATATAACACAGAGAGCTCAACCCAGGGCTCTGTGACAGCATGGAAGGGTGGGAGGGAGGCTCAGAGGGAGGGGCCGTATGTATACTTACAGCTGATTAACATTGTTGGACGGCAAAAGTCAATGCCATATTGTAAAGCAATTACCCTTCAATTAAAAGTGAAATAGAAAACAAAAAACCCCACAAACCAAAGCAAAAAAAAGTAAGCTTTTATTACCTTTTCTCATTACAAAAGTAAAATTCTTTTTAGAAAACTTGAAAAAGGACACGGATCACTTAAATTGCATAATCAGGAAATAGCTACGCATGAAATGGTGGTATGTTTCCTTGCATTCATGTAGATTACTTTAAATAACTAATTAAAAATATTTCTTAAAATAGTTTTATTCTTTATTTGTTCTTTCTTTATTCTAGGCAACATTTAGCTGTTATTCTTTGAATTGTCACTCTTCTATTTCCTGATTTCCCTTCTGCAGCTTGCTCCAAATGATGGGAGTTAGGCACATCTTTGTGCTGTATTTCTTTACTACTTGTACTTCCCCATCTCTGTGTTCTCATCTGTAAAGGTTTTTGAACTCTCTTAGCTCACTGATTCATTCCTCAGGGTCTACTCAGCTATCTAGCCCATTGAGTTTTTTGTTTGTTTGTTTGTTTGTTTTTTTATTAGTTTTGCCATACAATGCCATGATATCACCATGGGTTTACATATGCTCCCCCTCCAGAACCCCCCTCCCTCCTCCCTCCCTCCTCCCTCCCCCCGGGAAATCTCGATGCACCAGCCCCGAGCATCAATCCTGGGCTGGCGATTGATTAGACGTATGATAATTAACATGTTTCAATGCCATTCTCCCATATCATCCCACCCTTGCCCTCATCCACAGAGTCCACGAGTCTATTCTATACATCTGCGTTCCTTTTGCTGTCTCGCATGTTGGGTTCTCGTTACCGTCTTTCTAAATTCCATATATATGCGTTAATAGACTGTATTGTTGTTTTTGCTTCTGGCTTACTTCACTCTGGATAATGGGCTCCAGTTTCGTCCATCTGAGTAGAACTGATTCAAATGAATTTTTAAAAAATTTTTTTAAATGGGGCAGTTTCTGTGTTGAAGATTTATGGTGTGTGCTTTTTATAACTGCTAATTCATGGTTTTCTTTATTTTTTGGTTAGAGCATACTCTGTTATCTTTTTAAGTATATTACATATGCTTTAAAGTCCTATTCTGAATGCTCTTTATTTAAAATATTTTTTGAGGTATAAATGCAGTTAGCAAAGTATATAGAATCTTAAAGTATATGGCTTGATTGAATTGTACCCATATATGCTACATATAATGACCACCCAGACCAGGAGAGAATATTCTAGCACTCTAGAGGACTGCATTGTGGATGTTGACTATTTTTTACTATTTCTAATGTTTCATTAGACAATATCTCAAAATTCTTGAAGGAATTTTGCAGTGAACACTTATATACCCCAAACTCCTGTCTTTTGTGGTAGCATTTTACTCTACTTGCATATCATATATGTTCTTGACTGTAGTTCATCATACATGCTCAGCCATCTCTTCCCATGGGTTCTACCTCTGGAGATTCAACCAATGAGGGTGTGAGAGGGGGTGATGGGGGAAATCCAGAATGTTCCAAAAAGCAAAACTTGAATTTGCCTTGTGGTAACGATTGACATAGCCTTTACATTGTGTTTCCAGCAATTTATGTAACATTTACATAGTATTAGGTAGTGTAAGTAATCTACAAACCATTCAAAGTGCAAGTATACAGGAGGATGTACTTAGGTTGTGTGTAACTTCTGTGCCTCTCATATAAGGGACTTTTTGCATCTGTGGATTTGGTGTCTGAGGGAGTCTTGAAAGCAGTGCCCTACAGAAACCAAGAGACAACTGTGTGTCAGTCTCTCTGTCATCTCTATCTCCTTTTCCTTTGATGCATTTTAAAGTAATTGCAGAGATCTATACTTTGCCTAAAATATTGGAGCATGTGTATCATTAGACTCCAGTATTTAGATTTTTCTTTTGAGATAAAATTTATATGCAAACACACACATGAACATTTATTGTACTTCTGCCGAGTTTTGACAGATGCATACATGTATCTGTGTAATTCAAACCTCTGTCAAGGTTAGAATATTGTCTTTCCAGAAAGTTCACTCTTGCTCCTTCCCAGGCTCTTTTCCTGCCACCCCTGCAACCACCTTTTCATTTTTTTCCCCACCATAGGTGAGTTTTGTCTGTTTGAGAAATCCATAGTAAGTGGAATTACGTAGTATACACTCTTTTATTTAATGCTTCTTTCACTTGGCATTATGTTTCTGAGATTCATCTGTTTCATGTCTGAGTGATTCATAGCACTGTGACTATTGACTGTTTTGTTTCTGTTTTCTCGGTCATGCTGGGTCTTTGTTGCTGCGCCGGTGCTTTCCCTGGTTGCAGGGAGCCAGGGCTACTCTTGGCTGTGGCGTGTGGGCTTCTCATTGAGGAGGCTTCTCTTGTCGCTAGCACAGGCTCTAGGCGCGTGGGCTCACTATTTGTGGCACACGGGCATAGTTGCCCTGAAACATGTGGAATCTTTCTGGACCAAGGATGGAACCCCTGTTCCCTGCATTGGCAGGCAGATTCTTATCTGTTGCACACCAGGGAAGTCCCATGACTGTTAACTTTTAAAGGCTCATGATCCACATTGTTAAATTGCCCTCCAGAAAGATGTGATCAAATTTTAATATCTCAGGAGTATGTGATAGTACTTCTTAGACTTTCAGCAATCTGATTGTGGGAGAGTGATGTTTTATATTGGTATTTTAGTTATAATTTATTTTATTTGTGGTTACCTTTTTCTTTTCCAAGTGTGTTTTGAACACTGGAACTTTGCCTTCACTGAGTTTATGTCTGCTGCCTATTTCTCTGGGTTTTAGAATTTTAAATTTTATCAGTATCAGTTCCGTCGCTCAGTTGTGTCTGACTCTTTGCAACCCCATGAACCGCAGCATGCCAGGCCTCCCATCCATCACCAACTCCCGGAGTACACCCAAACCCATGTCCATCGAGTCGGCGATGCCATCCAGCCATCTCATCCTCGGTTGTCCTCTTCTTCTCCTGCCTTCAATCTTTCCCAGCATCAGGGCCTTTTCCAATGAGTTAACTCTTTGCATGAGGTGGCCAAAGTATTAGAGTTTCAGCTTCAATATCAGTCCTTCCAAAGAACACCCAGGAATGATCTCCTTTAGGATGGACTGGTTGGATCTCCTTGCAGTCCAAGGGACTCTTCAAGAATCTTCTCCAACACCACAGTTCAAAAGCATCAATTCTTCAGTGCTCAGCCTTTTTCACTGTCCAACTCTCACATCCATACATGACTACTGGAAAAACCATAGCCTTGACTAGACGGACCTTTGCTGGCAAAGTAATGTCTGCTTTTCAATATGCTATCCAGGTTGGCCATAACTTTCCTTCCAATGAGTAGGTGTCTTTTGGTTTCATGGCTGCAATCACCATCTGCAGTGATTTTGGAGCCCCCTCCCAAAAAAAGTCTGACACTTTTTCTACCTGTTTCCTCATCTATTTCCCATGAAGTGATGGGACCAGATGCCATGATCTTAGTTTTCTTAATGTTGAGCCTTAAGCCAACTATTTTACTTTCCTCTTTCACTTTCATCAAGAGGCTTTTTAGTTCCTCTTCACTTTCTGACATAAGGGTGGTGTCATCTGCATATCTGAGGTTATTGATATTTCTCCTGGCAATCTTGATCTCAGCGTGTGCTTCTTCCAGCCCAGCATTTCTCATGATGTACTCTGCATATAAGTTAAATAAGCAAGGTGACAGTATACAGCCTTGACGTACTCCTTTTCCTATTTGGAACCAGTCTGTTGTTCCATGTCCAGTTCTAACTGTTGCTTCCTGACCTGAATACAGGTTTCTCAAGAGACAGGTCAGGTGGTCTGGTATTCCCATCACTTTAAGAATTTTCCACAGTTTATTGTGATCCACACAGTCAAAGGCTTTGGCATAGTCAATAAGGCAGAAGTAGATGTTTTTCTGGAACTCTCTTGCTTTTTCAATGATCCAGCGGATGTTGGCAATTTGATCTCTGGTTCCTCTGCCTTTTCTAAACCCAGCTTGAACATCTGGAAGTTTACGGTTCATGTACTGCTGAAGCCTGGCTTGGATAATTTTGAGCAGTACTTTATTAGCGTGTGAAATGAGTGCAATTGTGCAGTAGTTTGAGCATTCTTTGGCATTGCCTTTCTTTGGGATAGGAATGAAAACTGACCTTTTCCAGTCCTGTGGCCATTGCTGAGTTTTCCAAATTTGCTGGCATATTGAGTGCAGTATCATCTTTAAGGAATTGAAATAGCTCAACTGGAATTTCATCACCTCCACTAGCTTTGTAGTGATGCTTTCTAAGGCCCACTTGCCTTCACCTTCCAAGATGTTTGGCTCTAGCTGAGTTTGAGTGATAAAGAATACATAACATTTACCAATTCAGTCACTTTTAAGTGTACAATTGAGTGGCATTAAGTACATTCACATTTTTCTTCAGTCTCTACCACCGTCAATCTCTAGAACTCTTTCATCTCCCAAAGCTAAAACTTCACACATTAAACTCCTCGTTTCCTCCTCTCCAGCCTCTGTCAACCTCCGTTCCCTTTGGACTAGCCTAGGTCCCTCATGTAAGTGGAACCATAGAGTACTTATTCTTTGTCACTGGCTGATTTCACGTAATAGTGTCTGCAGGGTTCATCCATGTTGTAACATGTATCAGAGTTTCATTTCTAAGGCTGAATAACATCCCATTGTATGTACATACCACATTTAGTTTATCCGTTCATCAATTGATGGATGCTTGGATTGCTTCCACCTCTGAGTTACTGTGAATAATGCTGCATACAAACACGGGTATACATATCTATGAATTCCTGCTTTCAGTTCTTTTAGAGAGTGAAGCTGATGGATCATAGAATAATTCTGTTTCTATTTTTTGAGGAACCACCAATAAGTACATACTGTCTGGCAGTAGACGTTTTGCAGCCAGTAGTCTGCATATTTCCATTTCGGTTATCTGCTTATCTGATAGCTATATCACACTGTACCAATATCCCTGGTCATCCCAGAAATGTCTCCTGCATTGCATCTGCTCTTTGTGACTCTTACTTTGCTTTTAAACTAACCTGCTTACCCCCACCTTTTATATTACACTGAACTATTGAAGAGATTGATATTTCTGTGAAAGTACAGCACTCAATATGCCAGCAAACTTGGAAAACTCAGCAATGGCCACAGGACTGGAAAAGGTCAGTTTTCATTCCTGTCCCAAAGAAAGGCAATGGCAAAGAATGCTCAAACTACCACTGACCACTTACTTGGTCCCGACTTCTGGATTCATCTTACTGGTTCCTTGTGGTGTCATTTAGCTTTTTCCCTCTATCTGCTCTATTTCCTATAAACTAAAAATCACATCCAACCTGGATTAAAGTTAGATGTTTTGGGTTAGGCTATATCATTGGGGAGTCACAAATCACATCAGAAAATACATGATGTCTGATTGGCCCAGCATTCCAGATGCTCAGATTGACTCCTGGGTTAGGGTGAGGACCATCTGATCCCTCCCCTAGAACTTTTAGTTTCTCCTCATATGACTAGAAGGTGACCTGTGGCCCTTGGCATCATATAAATGTGTGTGTACTTAGTGTATCTGTCTGTTTATTTGGCTCATCCCCAGGGCCTTTGGGCCCTTAGTTCCCCAACCAGGGGTCAGCCTGCAGCCTCTTCAGTGTGGCGTGTTGACCACTGGACCCTCAGGGAAGTCCCTGCAAATGTTCAGTTCACCCTAAGCTGTTCACCTAAGCTTTCTCTTTCTCCTCCCCCCCCCTTCCTTTATAGAACCACTTGATAATCCTTATTTAAAATAACAGTTCTCCCTAGTATTAGGGTGGAGAAGGAAATGGCAACCCATTTCAGAATTCTGGCCTGGAAAATCCCATGGACGGAGAAGCCTGGTGGGCTACAGTCCAGGGGTCGCAAAGAGTTGAACACGACTGAGTGGCTTCACTTTACTAGTATTAGGGAATGCTGTTTCCTAATTCATTTTACTTTTCTCCATGTAGTAGTGTTCTTCTGTAAAGTCGAAGTTTCTTCAACAATTAGGCCTATCACTACTATAAGATATAGTTCCTATTAGAAAGGTAGTATAAGTGCTTGATTTTTCCCTTTAACAGTTTTAATAGTAAGGAGTTGGTGCCTCAAATGGTAATAAATGTGTTGGGTTTTTAAATATTACTTTTAGGGCTTCCCTAGTGGACATAACTCTCCAAAATAGTTATTATTCCAGCATCTTTTTATGGGGATGATTATTTTTATTCCCAGTTAATTTATACTCTCACCTTTATCATATCTTTGCACTGTCTGTTTTTGATTATCTATCCTTACTTGCCCTGTTACAGCACTGACTTCATTTTTATAGATTTATATGTTTTAATAGTGTCTGATAAGGTTAATCCTTTTTCTCATTATACCCCATTAAAGAAAACTTCCTTAACCCATTCTTCCCTATTTTTCCATGTCAATTTTAGAGTGATATTGTTCTACTCTCAAATTTGGGTGAAATTTTGTTTGTATTGCAGTTAGTGAGCGCAAGTCACTCAGTCGTGTCTGATTCTTTGCTACACCATGGATTGTAGCCCACCAGGCTCCTCTGTTCATGGAGTTTTCCAGGCAAGAATACTGGCATTGTTTGCCATTCCCTTCTCCAGGGCATCTTTGTAACCCAGGGATCGAACCCAGGTCTCCTGCATTGTAGGCAGACTCTTTTACCATCTGAGCCACCAGGGGAGCCTGTATTGGAGTTAAATCCACTGTAATTTGGGAAGAATTGTAGCTTTATAGGATTCTTCTGTCATAAGTATGAATTCATTATCCATTTATCCTAAGTATTTTCATATGGGTCTCATTCCTTTTTATTAATAGGATAATTCTGTTGTAGCCAGAATCTTCATTAAATCTTCTATTTCAGTTAGATGAAATATATTGATGTTGTCTAACTTAGTGTTAACAGTCATGTAGTTTGTCAGTTGACTGTCTTTTTATGTTGTGAAATACATGAATTTTAACTGTGTAGTGTCTTGGGCTTTTGAGGTAGATGTTCACTTTATTAGCTGACTGATGGCTTTGGGTTTTCCTTTCCAAAAGTCACATTTAATCTCTTATCTCTCATTGGCTTGGTGTCTCAGAACCTTGCTAAGCAGCAGTAGTGCTCTGCGCGTCTGTCTTGTCCTGGTGCTGACAGCAGCACGTCTCGTTCTTCACGCTGAGGAGCGACACTGGCTTTTGGGTGAAGACAATATGCTTCAAGATATTTGTACAGAATCTATTAATAATGCCTTGCATTCTTTTTTCCTATGCCTGCATAGGAAATTTTAAATTTAAAAAATTGTTTTTTGCTATTTTTTTTATTTTTTATTTTTTTTAAGAATGTATGCATTTCTTTTTTTTTTAATATTTATTTTTATTTATTTATTTGGCTGTGTTGGGTCTTAGTTGGGGCATGTGGGGTGTAGTTCCCTGACCAGGGATCAAACCTGGCTCCCCTGCATTGGGAGCTCAGAGTCTTAGCCACTGGACCACCAGGGAAGTCCCTATTTTTTTTTTTTTAAATTGAAGTATAGTTGATTTAATCTTCCCTGGTGACTCAGACAGTATAAAGAATCCACCTGCAATGCAGGAGACTGGGTTTGATCCCTGGGTCAGGAAGCTCCCGTGGAGAAGGGAATAGCATCTCACTCCAGTATTCTTGCCTGGAGAATTCCAAGGACAGAAGAGCCTGGAGGTCTACAGTACAGTCCATGAGATTGCAGAGAGACACAACTGAGCAGCTAATACACACACACAAACACACAGTTGATTTAGAGTTTCAGGTGTACACCAAAGTGATTCAGTTTTATATATATATATATATATATAGCCTTTTTCCAAATTTTTTTCCATAATAGGGTATTATGGGATATTGCATATAGTTCCCTATGCTATACAGTAGGTCCTCATTGTTTATAATTTTATATATAGTAGTGTGTAATCCATTGAATCAAAATTTTAAATGTTAATTTTAAGCAGGTACTTTGTACAGTTTTATATCCTGACTTTTAAATTTAACAATAAATTGCAACTGTAGTCGATCCTTGGTTATCTTTTTTTTTTTTTAAAGATCCATGGTATCTGCAAGAGATTGATTTCAGGACCCCAGTGGATGCCAAAATCCATGGATGCTCTAGTCCCTTGTATAAAATGGTACAGTACAGTAGGCCCTGTGTATCTGTAGGTTCTCTATCCGTGGATACAGAGAGCTAACTGTATTTTCCCATATCATTAAAGTTTATTCAAAACACAATTTACACGACAGTACTATGTTGCCATATCCATCTTAAGTTTTTGTGCATATCTGTGATCATTTTACTAGGGTTTATTTTTAGATGGAGAATCTCTTATTTTTGAGTCTTGATTTAAAAACAATTTTTGTACAGCAAGTTTGAAGACATTTTGGGCAGTCTATAATGAAAAAGCATTGTTTTTTGTAAAATTTTTATTTATGAACTTGGCCAGCTAAATTACATTTATGTATCAAAATCTTTCTTTCTGTTAGTATTTCATTACTTAGTGAGATGTTTAACTTTACCCTTCCCAAGTTTCCATAGTGTACTCTTGTCTAGCAGTTTTATTGTATCAGAAGCAAAAAAGAAATCGAACACTTGGAATTTCTGACATCATTTGGGTGTCAGAATTTGGATATTGTTAGTGGAGTTGCTTGATTATTGCGGAATGGTTCTGTTTTCATTTTAATGTCATGCACAGATACCTGTCTCTCTCTCTCTCTTTAAAATTTTTAAATTGAAGGATAATTGCTTTACAGATCCCGTGTCTTTATTCTCAGTTTGTAACTCGTACATTTGGACTTGGAGTTGGCATGTGGAGAACCTACAGTATTTATGTAGCCATTCACTACATACTTGGCCAGCTCTCTTTACTGCCCTAACATTTGTGGGTAAAAATGGGAGGTTTTGTTTCTTTTTCTTCCCAAAGCACTGAAGTCATGTCTTTTTGTTATTCTAGCATTAAGAAATAGTCTTTAAAAGCCAGAGATTCCAAGTGAGGTGAGCTGCAGTGAAGCCTTGCCTGGGATGAAGGTGTGCATGAGGTTTGGTCAGGCTGGCAGTGAGTCGAGCAGTGTTATCAGAGGCTTATAACACTCTTATGGGGACAACTGGTAGGTGACAGTATGAGCCAACATACAGTCATTTTTAATATTCAAAAAAATCAGTCAGTACTTCTGTGAGATTTTGATCCCTACAGTGAGATTAGTTTTTAGAGGCTGATTTGGAAGTGTTTTAGAGGTCTTCTGGCCGCACTTCTCCCCAGTGTAGGAATTCCTGCCTCAATTTTCCATCTCCACAGAGAACCCTGGTTTGGTGAGTTGGCATGATAGTCCCTGATTCTTTATTGGACCATGAGGTATTGGATCATAACAAAGTCTTTCTTCCTTCATTTAGGCCACATTTACGTAGAGCTCCCTGTGCACCAGGGTCTGCAGTAGGCATTTGCAGGTAACGCGAGACGAGTGCTTATAGCTCCCAACTTGAGGGTACATGTGTCAGGGAACGGGCTTGCCTCAGTTTGTCTTCCCACCCCTTGATTCTCCAATGCTTGTCCAGAAATCTGAACATACCCCTTGAAGTGATACAGTCAAAAAGGAGAGGGAACTGGCATCAGACTTGAATTTGCATTCTGGTGTTGGTACTCAGCTGGGACAAGCCATGTCACTTGTCCATGAGCCACAGTCCCTTATTCATGAAACAAGTGTTGGAGAGAAGGTGTGGAAAGATACTTGTCAGGCACCATAAACATGACAGACTTTTCTGGTGTTTGTTTGCTTATGGATCAGAATTGCATTTTCTCACCAGTGGGTTAGGAGAGTAGGAAGCTCTGTTATAGTCCTTTCGGTGCTGCTGAATATACAGATAATGGAAAAATAAACAGGGGTGCTGTGGTTTGCTGGCCTGTAAACCAAAAAACAGTTTTCATTGCCCAAACCTGTGTTTGTTTTGAGAGGCCAGGGATATTTATGCCTCAGATCCCAAATGAATCTCCTGGGTAATCACGCAGTTTTGGTTTGGGGGTCACTTGTTTATATGGCTAGCTTTGCTACAATGTAAAGCTTGCTTACTGTGCTCAGTTTCTGCTGGAGTAGGATCATGTAGGCTGGCTGGAGGGGCTCTCCCGTCAGGGCTAGAGGGCTTTGACCTAGCTCTTCCACTGGGCAGGCACTGGCCAGTTGCAGCAGCACTCCTGACACCTGGCTAGGCTCTAGAAAGCCCTGTAGGCATGACACTCTCGCTTGGCCCCTCTACTTCCCCCACCAGGTTGCTTTGGAGTCGGAGGTTTTTGATGGGTATCCTGAGGGCTTTTGCCCCCTCCCAGTGTTCTTAGCCTTCTCTACTTCTCCAGGTTCCCAGAGAAGCAGGCCCCACATGCAGATGTCTGGAGGCCTGCTACCCTGCAGGCAGAAAGAAGTTCAGAGGAGGTGCAGAGGGGTCATGCCATTCCCTGCCTCAGACCCTCTGTTGCTGCCCACTGCCCACTCCTTTCCATGACCTCAACACCCAGGCACGTGGGGCTTCCACCTCCTCCGCTAGCTTCATCCCGTGTCTTTACAAACTGAACGCTTCAAGCCCTTCCTTATACTTCCAGGGACTTAATAAACTGTGCAGTTTTCAGAAAAGTGCTCTCCTGAGAATTCCTCCCCAACTTAATCAGCAGAGAGAGCAAAAATAACTTTGAAGGCAGAGCTCTATGAAGGAAGTAGGTGATTGTCGTAGGAAGCATCTTATGTCTAGAACAAGTACCCTCAAATTTTTGTGTTTGTTAAATTCCCCTGTGGGGAGGGGAAGACAAGCCTAAGATGGGATGAAGGGTTCAAACTGTCAAGATCATGCATGCTCAGAAGATGGATGAGGTCCCCATGGGCAGGTTGGAGCAGTGTTTGTGTCCCCGCTACCCCTGCTGTCTCACTGTGGCTCCTGGGGGCCCAGGGAGTTGAAGCAGGTCGGAGAGAACAGATAGCCTAGGGGACGGAGTGGAGTGCTGGTGTCTGCTACAGCGCACCCTTGCTCACCTCCCAGAGGGTCTGAGGTGGCTGCTGTCCTTCGTGGGCACCTGCGGTTGTCCCTTCATTACAGATGAAGAGAGCGTCAGGGTTTGGTGGTGTGCTGTGACGCGGTCAGCTCGTGTGGGACGGACCTGTTTTCTTCTGTGTGATGCCTGTTTTCACCTGGCTTGATCCACCTTGACTTGCTAAAAATGGGGGTCACTAACCCAGACATCAACTAAGGTTGATAAAATGTAATAAAGCGCCTATTGACTGTTTACTACATACCAGGTATTGTTCCAAGTACTTCTAGTGTATTAACTAATTTAATCCTCAAGAAAACCCAGTGGCTTGGTGTTATCCTAAGGCTCCCCTGTAGGAATAAGAAAACTGAGGCAAATGGGACGCTTAAAACACTCTCCCCAAGGTTTCCTGGCTGGGAGCTGGCAGCACTTGGGTTAAATCCCAGTGCTGTGGTTTCTGAGTCCATACTTGACATTGCTATACTTCAGTACATTTCATTTTACTTTAGGAGATCTCTGAGATGTTGTGAAATTTTTTGTCTTATCTCTTGAGACAGTTTTCCTGATTATGTTAGTCAGGGTTGTTTTGATTGCAAGTGACATCAACCTGATCTAAACTAGCTGAGGCCACAAGTGAAATGAATGTGTGGGCCCTGGTAGCCTGGCTGATGTAACCAGATCATGAGAAGGACAGGGCCATGCCAGCCTCTGAACCAAATGAAACCAGAACTCTTCTCATCTTTCCCTCTCATGTGGTGTCATTTTCATTTTCTTGGGCTGCTTGTTTTTTTTTTTTTTTTTTAAATTTTTTATTTTGTATTGCGGTATAGCTGATTAACAATGTTGTGATAGTTTCAGGTGAACAGCGAAGGGACTGAGCCATACACATATGTGTATCCATTCTCCCCCAAACTCCCTTTCCATCCAGGCTGCCACATAACACTGAGCAGAGTTCTCTGTGCTAGACAGTAGGTCCTTGTTGGTTACCCATTTTAAATATAGCAGTGTGTACACTCCATCCCAAACTCCCTGACTAGCCCTTTCCCCTGTCCTTCCCTCTTGGAAACAGTCAGTTTGTTCCCTAAGCCTGTGAATGTCTTTCTGTGTTGTAAGTAAGCTCACCGTATCATTTCTTCTTTAACTCCGCACATAAGGGATGTCATATGACATTTCTCCTTCTCTGACATACCTCACTAGGTATGACACTCTCTAGGCCCATCCATGTTGCTGCAAATGGCATCATTTCATTCTTTTTAATGGCTGAGTAATAGTCCATGTATAGACGTACCATATCTTCTTTATCCCTCCTTCCGTAGATATCCACTTAGGTTGCTTCCATGTCTTGGCTCTTGTGCTGCAGTGAACACTGGGGTGCATGCATCCTTTCAGATCATGTTTTTCTCCAGATACATGTCTTGGGCTGCCCTTTTCTGCTTAACAAGAAGCAGTGCCCACCGCTAGCTCCTGGCTTTAAATTTATAGCTTCGTCAGTGGAGTGGGACTGACTCTCTTCTTTCAATTCCTACTTAAGAGTCCATAGGAAGAACCGAGATGAGCCTAGCGTGGAACACCTGCCTGCCCAGTGGCCGGCAGTGGCTTCTCTGATGAGCAGCGGCTTTCTCCAAAGTAGAAAGTTGGATGAGAGCAGCTCTCGCAGGAAGAGAGGGGTGTTGGTCAGACAGACAGTAGCCGCCCCTGCACTGGGCTCCAGCCAAGTACCCAAATACTTTTCAGCTTGAGAATTAATCCCACTTTTATGTGTAATGAGAGTTATTGTTCCTAGTTCTGACTCAGAGGCAGTTTGCATTCTCACTTACCAAAGAAACTTTCCAGTAATTCTGTTCGCTAGGAGAAAAATGGATGATTTGTGGGGAAACTTCTACCAGTTTTGACATAGAAAGGGCTTCCCGGTTGACCTGCTTCCTTACTTGTGCATTCTGCCTAAAAGACACTTAGTGATGCCGTGTTGCTTGTCACTTCTCTCTGCTCGGTGCTTTTCATTTCTGTCACTCATCTTCTGTTCTCTGTTTGCATTCTTGTGGCAAGATCATTGCATCCTGTGTTTTTGTGTGTGTTTTATCAATTAAGTGTATCTTGGGCAAGTCATTCAAACTTGCAGACCTTAATTTCTTCACCTATTATTAGGATAGGCTGATTGTTGTAACAAACCCCCAAGTAAACAAAAGTCTTAACCTCGAAAGAAGTGGCTCAGTCACGTAAAGTTTAAAATTGTCATTGTTTAGTCACTTAAGTTATGTCCAACTCTGTACATGGACTACAGCCCACCAGGCTCCTCTGTCCATGGGATCTTCCAGGCAAGAACACTGGAGTGGGTTTCCATTTCCTTCTCCAGGGTATCCTTCCAACCCACGGATCAAACCCATGTCTCCTGCACTGCAAATGGATTCTTTACCACTGAGCACCCGGGAAGCCCAAAGTTTAAAATAGGTGTCCCCAGTCAGTGGAGGACTCTAAGCGTCAGCTTGAAGACCAAGGCTCATTCCATCTTGTGGCTCTGCCATCTTCAACACATGGCTCCCTGAGATCACCCTGCCTGTCTGCACAGACAGCTTGCAGAAGGGGAAAGAGCGTGAAAGATTGTGGGTGAGAGGTTTTAAGGGACCAAACCTGGAAATAGTTCATGTCTGTCTGTTCCATTGACCACACCTCCCTGCCTTAGAGGCTAGGGAATACGATCTGTCTATGCCTGTTTGTGCCCAGCAAGGAGAACTGGCTTTCAACAGCCAGCCAGTCTCCACCACACCTCTTTGGAAACATTTGTAATTCTTCCCCTTTCCCTGCTCTTGTGCAGAGCATTAGTAAAGTTTGGGTGGGATTGAGCCCATCCCCAGCTCCAGGTGGGGATCGCTAATGTCCTTCTTGCCACAGTCATTTGTTCAGTAGTGGACACATCACCTAGGCTGAAGTCAGGCAGGACGTGGATCCTCTGGTCCCATTCACTAGTTCAGAGGCAGCCACGTGACATAAACTCTCAGTCAGACTGCAGTGGCTGGAAGATGGATGTGCCCACCTCCCCTCCCCAGTGAGGACCTTGCCAGCTCGTGCAGGAACAGGCTTGGGGAATTGCAGTCACAGAGCCAGAGCCTTATGGAACCAATCCTGAGGCTCGGAAGATCTCACCCTGCCCTTTGCATTTGCATGAGTCCATAAATCCACTTTATCATAAAGTATTTGAAGTTAATTTTCTTTACCTGTGGCCAGCCGCGTCCTGACTGATAGAACTTATGAAAGATCTTATGAAAGGGAGGGGGAATAGGGAGAGAAAGGTTAGAGTCTGGACCTCTAAGTTCTGCTTTGGTTCGTTGTTACCGTATCTGTGATGTTTCCCCGAATACTTGAACACCCAAGCAGAACCTCAATGGACGTTATCCTAGTTTGACTTCTCAGTTATCTGGAATTACAGCTGAAATAATTTTTTAACATTCTTCTTCTCCCTTTTTTTTTTTTAACCCTTTAGACAATGATTTCTCTCTGAATTGAAAGATAGTTTCATTGAAGAATAAATTCAGATTTTTTTGTCTTCTACCAAAATGAACAGAACATAGTTCATATGCTTTCTTTTCCTGTGCTTTATTTAGCAACTTCTCTAAAGTTTTCTTTTTCATCAGGAAAATATCACGGAATAAATGTATCGTACACAATGCAGGATACATTTGGTTTATATAGCTGAGTATTATCTCTATAGTATACATAAGCCTTCTTTATTTCTTGAGTTGAAGTGTTTAAGCCTTTCTGAAATTTGAACAATTTGTCAAATTTGTTGATTTTATAGTAGCTCTATCTTGAAAAAAAATTGCCACATGGTGTTCTTTAAAGAACAATTTGGGAGAATTATGTGGCACTCATTAAAGCAATTGAAAATAATCTGGTGTTTAGGAATTGTTCAGGAAGCTCGTTTGCCAGCCAGAAGCCATCAGCTCAGCACACAGACACCTCTGCCGCTGCGGTGTCGAATGTGAGCCATGAAGGCCCCGCCTGCCTCGCTCAGTCCAGAGAACAGCAGAGGGCTGGCAGCCCCATCGTTAGAGCGGCCCTCCTGTGCTTATTTCAGAAGAGATTTGAGGTGAGGAACGCTTACTGTAGGCTTAGAAAGCAAACAGATAGAGAGGACTGGGCTAAGGGAGCGAGGGGTAGGTGGGTCAGTTGAGTCAGGAGTCAGGTCGTGTGTCGCAGTGCCTGCCAGGGGGACTTGGACAATTACCAGGGGGTTGGGTCACACGTCCTGTGCAGAGCTTCTGCATCCTCCACAAATGGGAAAACAGCTCCAGAGTTCCCGAGAAGTCACAGGAGCTCATGACTCAGGAGGAGGTGGCTTCTGAGCCGAAGCCTGAAGAAACCCCCTTCCTGGGCCCTTTCTGAGGGCCAAGGCCGTCAACAATGTTTGCGTAATAAATATGGTGGAGAGGGCCCCTCAGTGCCAGCTGAGGGCATCGTGCTCCAGGTAGGCTCCAGGTCAGACCAGAGTCCGTGGGCCCAGGCCCCCTGCTAAGTGGATTCAGGCATTAAAATACATTCTCTGTGAGAATGATGTTATCACTACTTCTTTTTTTTTTTTTTTAACAGTAGAAGAAATTTATTTTTAAATGAAACAAAGAAGGATATTTTTATTGATAAAAGATACATCACTTTCTAATCTTGGCCAATTTTATTTACATTTCTTTGATTAGACATCTTTTTTCAGATATTTATAATTTCTGTCTTGTATGTGGTCTGTTACTTTGGCCATTTCCTGTTGGAGAACCTGGAAGGAGCTCTTTTCTAATTTGCATGAAATTTCTTAAACGTTAAGAATCTTATTCGTCCATTTGTCTTTTATGGTTAATAACTTTTTTTTTCCTGGTTTGCCTTTGAAATTTGCTTACGGGAAATGTTTCTAGAGTTGCCTACTAGAATGAGAAAAGTGATTGTGCTGGGGTGGGGAGGATGGGGTTAGGGAAGCTGGCCTGAGAAGGGGGAATGTAGGGAGCTGCCTCCCCGAGGAGGGGAGGAGGAGTGTGCGGGGCCGTCCGGACAGCACAGTGGGCAGCACGTGGCCCCCCGCCATCCCTTGACGCTGTGCTGCATGGTCACGTGGCTCTAGCAGAGCTTGGCCAGTCGTGTGTGTGGGCCTGAGCTGGGCAGTTGGGGTCATCTGGAATTAGAGTTTGGCATTTCTCAGAATGTCCACTAGCTATTGACAAGGCAGACGAGAGGGCAAGAGTAAGGGCTGTGAGTTTGGGTTTAACAGGAGTAGCCGACCGATGAAGAGGCCTGGGCATCTAGGAGAACAGGTGGGCTGAGACCTGGTCATCTCCCTGAAGGGAACACCAGCTTAGTGCTGAGCACAGCATGCGCCCTCTAGCATCTCTCAGCACTGCTGACTGTCCACAGCAGCCTGCCCTGGCAGTGAGCAGCGAGGCCAACAGAGAGGCTTGGAGATGGCAAACGAACCCTGCCCTTAGCGGCCGCAGATGGCACTGGAAGGGGAACCCGAGGGGCTTACCGGACACAAGGAGTGTGGCTTCTTCATCTGGGTGCCGGCTGTGCAGGGGTGCTCAGCTTGTGACAATTCGCCTACTAGTGCACTTACAGCATGTGTACTTTCCTCTGTGCTGCTCAACAGAAAGTAATGAGAGTGCAAGAGCACACTTGGGTGCCAGACCACCTGTTTTCAAACCCCAGCTCTTTGGAGCCACTTACAGCTGTGAGACCTTGGGAAAGTTATTCACCTTCTGCACCTCAAGTTTCAAGTCATGTCATGTGAGATAATGCCCGCACTTGTACTCCGGGAGAACTGTGAGGGTTAAGTGAGTCAGTACAGGTCAAGCGCTCTGAATAGTGCCTAACACATAGTAAACACTCCTTAGTATGTGTCTCTTTTGTTAACAGTGGTTATTGCTAATACAAACTGGAAAGATACGAGACAGAAGTGACGAATTGAAAATCTGTGGTCAGAGAAAGCTGGTGGACACTCTGTCAGTTGATGTCCTGAGTGGGGTGGGGTGGACCTGGGAGCAGTCAGAATTAGATGGAAGGAGCCCCGATGTGTGTGGCCACATGGACCGTGACCTTGCCTAGGATTTGCAGTGGAGAAGGCTGATGTTGAGAGGCCAAGGCCCTTAATGAATGTGAGTTGTCCTTGGCATCACCTTGGGGTGATGCAAATCTCAGATGGTCAGAGCTGGGGGCTGGCTGGGCTGATGCGGGGGGATCAGGAGTGGCCCCCCTCTGACGGCATGGTCTGGAGTAGAGCAGCTGTGGCCTTCACGGAGTTTGATTCCAGGGCTTTCCCAGCAGTCTCTCTGTTGTGTAGCTAGCTGGTGGCCCAGAGAGATGTCAGAAGCCAGGTGACATATGCTGGCTTGTGACGCTGAAGTGGAGGTTAATGACAGCTGCTTTAGTGTTTTTTCTGAATTCCATTCCCAGCCTGCTGACACCTGTGGTGGTCTGCTGGGCCCCTTGTTGGCGCCTTTCTCCTTGGACCTTGGCTAGATCTGTTTGGCCCCACCTGACCGGCCCTTCTCCGTGTGTAACTCCTCCCCCGCAATTTGTGTGTGCACTCTGTTGCTTCAGTAGTATCTGACTCTTTGCGACCCTATGGACTAGGGCCCACCAGGCTCTTCTGTCCATGGGATTCTCCAGGCAAGAATACTGGAGTGGAATTTAGTTGGAGGAAATTACAGTCATCCAAGTTCCACACTCTGGGACAGTCTCATTTCTGGCAACTGGCCCTTGTTGCTGCAGACATATTCCCATCTTTAATTCCACTGCCAGGTGTGGGTCTGGCTCTGACATTCTCTCCTAGATTCCTGCCAGTGCCCTGGCTTCCCCTGAACAGCTGAGGCCTCGGTTGAATTTGGCCCCAGCCCCCTTTTCTGCCTGCAGCCACAAGGGAGATTCTCCTTGAATCTTCTGCTGCCACCTCCGCCCCTCCCCATCCTGCCCCGATGCTGAGCCATCGCCTTTCACTGAATCTCCCTCTGGCAGGGTCTGCCAGCATTGTGTGCTGGGTTTCAGTCTCTTCCTGCCTGAGGGAGCCTCCCCCTCCCAGTGTCTGAGGAGCCAGGCACCTACTCTACCTTTGAGCCAGTGAGGCCGCCCGCCCCGCCACCTCCCAGGCCAGCCTGTCCTTTGTCTTCAGGGCTCCTGTGCTGACAATGGGCACATGGGAGGGACAGATTTTGAGTCCTGAAAAAAGAAAAAGGAAGGAAGTGCCCTTCATAGGACTTCTGTGTGTTTTTCCTTGTTCTTCCTGGTATCTTTTGTGTGTGTGTGTGAGAGAGAGGGAGAGATGTTTTGTTGTTTCGGGGTGGGGGATATTGAAAATGGAGAAGGGTGGGTGGACAAGTGGAAGAGAAATTTTTACTTTGTGAGTAGGCAAAGGAAGTCTTGTAGAAAGTTAACCTGAGACCACTTAGCTCCCTTCCACCTTTTGATAGAATACTGGAAGACCTTTGAGCAGTCTTTACTCTCATTCATCAACTCCACTCCTAGATATATGCCCCACAGAGATACGTGCTCATGTTCACCAAAAGTCGCATACTAGAATGTTCATAGACGTATTATTTATAATAGCTGAAAACTAAAACTAACCCCAAGGTCCATCAGAAGGAGGATAAATTCATAAAAAGAATACGAGGAAATGCTCTGTAGCACTGGGAATGAAAGAACCATGCCACATGCGACAACGTGGATGTATTTCACAAGCCAAGTGTTGAGTGATAGAAGCCAGACAAAGAAAGATTCCATGCCATGTAGCCTAACTTAGATGCAGTTCAAGTTGAGGCAGAGCTGTGGTGTCAGGAGTCAGCACAGTGCTGACCTTTGGGGAAGAAGGGGGATAGTGACTTGGAGAAGGTGTGAAGGCTTCGGAGAGTGGTGATGTTCTGTTTCTTCCCCTGTACAGTAGCTCTGAGGGTGAGTTTGTTTTATGGTAATTCAGCAAGCTCCACACTTAGGATTCATATTATTTTTCTGTAAATATGTTAGTCTTCAGTAAAAATTTGTATTAAGAACCTCAGCTGTGCATCATATTTGAGTCAGAGTTTTCATGCTTGTACAACATCTGTCCATCTGGTCGCCAGGACTTGCTTGACATGTGCCTTTGCCCCAGTCTAAAATGTAAAATAGTCTTTCACTCCCTCTGCCCTCGGTTCCTTTTCATCCTTTTGAGTCTCCCGTGATGAGCTGCTTGCCTCCCTTCTCCAGTCATGCAGGGTCTAGTTTTCCTCTCACAGGCTGTGTTGGCACCATGTCCTGAAGCACAGCTTTAACTCCACATGTCTGTGAGGGCATTCGCAGGCCTCTTCTCCTGATCTTAGGGGCTTCCCAGATGGCTCAAAGGTAAAGAATCCGCCTGCCAATGCAGGAGACGCAGGTTCAATCCCTGGGTCAAGAATATCCCCAAGAGGAGGAAATGGCAATCCACTCCAGTATTCTTGCCTGGAAAATCTCAAGGATAGAGAGGAACCTGGTGGGCTACACCCCATGGTGTTGCAAAGAGTCTGACCCAACTGAGTCACTGAACACACACACACATGCCTCCTGATCTTAAGCTCCAGAGGGGCAGGGGCCGGGCCTAACTCCACCAGCCATGGTGTCTCCAGGGCTACCCCCGTGTGCACATCCATCGCTAGTTGTCAAATATATAAACTGAGTGTACTGACTTTAAAGGGAGCAGCATTTTTTCTCCACTCTTTTCTACTTTTAGGTGGGGGAAGTGCAAGCTTGAAGGAGCCATGAGCTTGGACTTCCCTTATGAGATTGTGTGGAAAGTTTTGAGATTACAGTGACTTTAATTGCCTTCAAGTGTGACCTGTAGAGGAGTGGAAAGAATGATGCAGAGCTGGCTAACCAGCCACTGTCCCTTAACCTAGTTTTGAGCTCTATGCTCACTAATCATGTTATTGAAGACAAACACTTTATATATGATGACTTCATTTGTCCTGGCTTTTCTCATGACAATCCTAAGGTCAAGCCTATTTTAAGCCTGAGAAATATGTCCTGGAAGTTCATTCCAGAGTCCCTATTTCCTTTTTTTCCCTTAGTATTGAAATCTTGGTCATCTTCCCTACCCCTTCCCTCCTAAATTGTTCTCTGAAGCAACTTTGAAAGTAATGTAAATATCTTCTATGTTGATCTTCTCTGAACTTCAGTTGGCCCTTTCAACTTGATGTGGGAAAATGGAGTGTTCTCATATACTGTTCTAACTGGCAGCATTAAGCCAAGAGCTTTGTTCTCATTGACCCAGAAAGAAACGTTTGAGACAGTGCATTTACACTTAGGTTTGTTGGATAATTTTTGTAGATTTTTTTCTTCTTGTGTAAAGTGGTCAAGAGCTGAGTTGTAGAGCCAGGCAGTACCGGTCTGAATCCCAGCCCTGCCTCTCCCTGCCTTTTGACCTTTAGCAAGTCACATAACCTCTCTGAGCCCAAGTGTTTTATTTTTAAAGTAAGGGTAGTCATCACAATTTGATTACATGATGACTATAAAACAGTCTGCGCAATGCCTAAAAAATTATAAACACTCAACAGCAGTTGCATAAAATGAAAGATTCAGCTTTGTCATTAGAAAAATGATAGTTTAATATAGTATCTATTAGAGTCTAAAAAATAGATTAGGGTCTTTTGTTTGCTGCTTCTGTTTATTGGCTTGTGGGATCTTAGCTCCCTGACCAAACGTTGAACCTGGGCTCCAGCAGTGAGAGCCCGGAGTCTTACCCACTGGTGTGTGTGTGCAGGATCTTAGCTCCCTGACCAAACGTTGAACCTGTTCTCTCCAGCAGTGAGAGCCCGGAGTCTTACCCACTGGTGTGTGTGTGTGGGATCTTAGCTGCCTGACCAAATGTTGAACCTGGGCTCCAGTAGTGAGAGCCCGGAGTCTTACCACCGGTGTGTGTGCATGTGTGCTCGGTCGTGGCTCACTCTCTGCGGACTGCAGCCCGCCAGGCCCCTGCGTCCATGGACCACCAGTGAAGACCCTCAGGAATGCTCTTAGACGTCTCTGCATAGAGGGTCTTACTAAGCTTCAGCTTAACTGTTTTTTTTTTTTGCTTTTATAAGTAGTGTTTTCTTTTTGATTGTATTTTATAACTGAATTTCCTATAAATGAAGCCTATTAATTTTTGTTATATTTATTGTATAGCCTGCTAAATTTTCTGATTTATAATATTTTTTTCCATCAAGCCTTTGATAATACTATGATATTATGTGTATTGTTTTACCTCTTCTTTCCCAATTCTTAGATCACTAATTGCAGCCTCTTACCTGATTACATTAGATAGTATCTCTAGTGCAGTGTAAAATGGAAAAGAGAGTGTTTTGTTTTTAATATTGAATAGTATCTTATTTCTAGTTTTCCAGGAAATTTCTAGTTTTTCCTCCATTTTCTTCCTTAAACTTTAGCAGACTTTTACATTGAGCAAAGGAACAGTGGAAGGAAATTACATGGAGAAATTTTTTGTTTTTCCTTTCAAAGTGTGGTAAGAATATACTCAAGGATGGTTTTAATGTGATCGTCTCTGCTGCTCTCAACTTTATAGTATCTAATCATTTTCTCAATAGTTGATGACATTTCAATGGCTGTTTTGAAATATGTGAAAATACATATTATGTTTAAGTGATTTTAAAAATAGTAAAGACTTTCCTGGTGACTCAGTGGTAAAGAATCTGCCTGCCAGTGCAGGAGACGTGGAGTCAGTCCTGATCCAGGAAGATCCCAGGTGCCTTGGAACATCGAAGCCTGTGGGCCACAGCTGCACAGTCTGTGCTTTAGAGTCTGTGTTTGGCTACAAGAGAAGCCACAGCAATGAGAAGCGTGCACACCACAGCTAGAGAATAGCCCCTGCTCACCACAATTAGGGAAAAGCCTGAGCAGCCATGAAGACCTATCACAGCCAAAATAAATAAATAAATAAATAGTTATTTTTATTTATTCTATTACTGTATAATTCTAACTTTAAAAACAAGTGTATAAGAAAAAAGATGAATGAAGGTTTAACAATGAAACCTCAGGGGCTCTCCCATCTTCCGCCATTGCTGTCTCAGCACCTCGTCAGGGCTCCCTGTGGTGGGTGCAGAAGACACTGTGACTTGCGCACCGCCCGCTGCGTGCCTCACTGACAGCGTCACTCAGTGCGCAGTCTCTGGGGTAGAGCGAGCTTGATGCCTCCTTGCGTTGGGTGGGAAGAGTGATCCTTGTGTGTGCAGGAGAGGGAACAGATACAGGTGAGTGCGAGACGTCCCTGCCTCGCTCTAGAACCTTTGCTGGTGCTAGGTCTATAACCTTTTCCATTTTTCCTATGGTTATTGTTCTGTTCTGGTTTTGTCTACTTTACAAACTTCCGTTTGTTTCTAGAAAAAATTTTTTCAAGATTTTTAAATGTATTTGCAGTGTATCTTGGATAAGCCTGGTTTGATGGGCGTTTCAAAATGATCATTTTGATTCTATCCAAATGAAGCTGGGAAAAAAAAAGCCCCAATTACTTTGGCTGCCAAGTGGAAAATGGATTATAGGGGACAGATAAGTAGCAGAAGGCTAAGCCCAATCACAGAGGTAGTTTGGGTTTGATGGTAGCAGTAGATATGGACAGATGTGGGCAACCTCGGGATATGATTTTGGGAGGTCGAGTCTGTAGTGGTGCTGTTCAGACGTAGGCAGGCCGTTTCTAACAGTCTCAGGACAAGGTCAGGAGTTTGTGCCAGGTGTAAATCAACAGGCTGGTTTCTTCATTGAGACTATCCTGCTGTTAAAAATTTGTTGTGGTTGATTGACATTCTGGCTCAAAGTCTTTATTTCATTGTGAGCTAGTAGCAGTGGGTCCGTGGGCCACTCTGAGCAGCACCAATCTCTGTCTAATACTTCTGTTTTAATGCCGCAGTTTAGTTAGTTAAGCAGTCTCTTCCTATTGGACATTGAGATGTTGCAGCACCTCTTCCCCACATCTTCTTTTTGGTATTAGAAATAAGTAATACTGCTTTGAGTTCTTATTTATATAGGTAGGTGTACATTTCTTATGATTCCTTTTATTAAAAATGTATTGATTATTTTTGGCCGCTCTGGGTCCTTGTTGCTGCTCCTGGGCCTTCTCTAGTTGCGGTGAGCGGGGGCTCCCCTTCATTGCCGTGCACAGGCTTCTCTCATTGTGGTGGTTAACTAACTAAATTGCGGTATTAAAACAAAAGTACTATAGATTGGAGTGTCTAGAATTCGTCATCAGCCCCTTTCTTTTGGTACTCTGTAGGTGGTGACCCACACCCCAGATGGAGCTGAAGTCAGTTGTGAGTCGAGGAAGGAGGCTCATTATTGTCCCTTTATTTAAATGTCCATTGTCACTTGCAAATAATGTAAGTTCTCTCTTAGGTACAAAGTTCTAAGTATGTCAGCTAAATCAAGGGGTTATTAATCTTCTGAATCCTGTGTGTTTATTTTGTATGTCCCTAATCTGCCAAACAAGGGTGGCATTTTGAAGTCCTTCACTATGGTTGTGGTTTTGGCCAGTTTTTCCTTATACTTCTCATAACTCTGGGCTTTTTCTAAAAAAAAAAAAATTTTAACATAACAAATAATTTCAGATTTACAGAAAGGTTGTAAAAAATATAGTACAAAGAATTTCTGCATACTCTTCACTCTGATGCCCTAAATGTTGACATTTTAGCATGTGTTTTTATCATTTATTCTCTGCATCCATACTGCTGTTATTTTCAGAACCATTTTGAAGTAAGTTGTAGATATGACACCCTTTTACCCCAGAATACTTGAGTGTGTTTCCTAAAAGCAAGGATATTTTCTTTTTTTCCCTTAACTTTTTAAATTATTTTTTTGATGTGCAGATAATTGCTTTACAGTAGTGTTTGTTTCTGTCATAGATCAACACGAATCAGCCATAGGTGTGTGTGTATGTACTGTATATCTGTCCCCTCCCTGTTGAACCTCCCTCCAGCTTTCATCCCTCTAGGTTGTCACAAGCACCAGGTTTGAGCTCCCTGTGTCATATGCAAATTCCCACGGCTCATCTGTTTTGCACATGGTAGGGTATGTTTCAGTGTTACTCTTTTTTTTTTTTGAAATTGGTCATTAGTGGTCTGACCAGCATCCTCTTTTTTTTTTTTTTAATTAGTTTTGCCATACAATGCCATGATATCACCATGAGTTTACATATGCTCCCCCTCCAGAACCCTCTTCCCTCCTCCTTCCCTCCTCCCTCCCCCCGGGAAATCTCGATGCACCAGCCCCGAGCATCAATCCTGGGCTGGCGATTGATTAAACATATGATAATTAACATGTTTCAATGCCATTCTCCCATATCATCCCACCCTTGCCCTCATCCACAGAGTCCACGAGTCTATTCTATACATATGTGTTCCTTTTGCTGTCTCGCATGTTGGGTTCTCGTTACCGTCTTTCTAAATTCCATATATATGCGTTAATATACTGTATTGTTGTTTTTGCTTCTGGCTTACTCCAAAGAAGACATAAAAATGGCTAACAAACACATGAAAAGATGCTCAACATCACTCATTATCAGAGAAATGCAAATCAAAACCACAATGAGGTATCACTTTACACCAGTCAGAATGGCTGCAATCCAAAAATCTACAAGCAATAAATGCTGGAGAGGATGTGGAGAAAAGGGAACTCTCTTACACTGTTGGTGGGAATGCAAGCTAGTACAGCCACCATGGAAAACAGTGTGGAGGTTCCTTAAAAAACTGCAAATAGTCCTGCCATATGACCCAGCAATCCCACTGCTGGGCATACACACCGAGGAA